>JAJOOF010009258.1:0-10408 GCA_029582545.1 Solanum lignicaule
TAAACGCACCGATAACTTATCATAAAAACAATGAACTAGAAATCATATAATTTGATTAGTTTTAGGATTCCCACCCTCCTTATACAGGAATTTTGCTTTTTTTTTTTACATGAATAGAGCAAGCATTTTTAATTGTTAGGGTTTTAATTATATGATAAATTATCACAACTAATATTTTAGTGATTCTCTTGATTTTCAACTAATGACAAAATAGTTCTTTTGGCAACAAACTTTATTACTAGTTTTTTTATACTTCACCTACATCTTGCTACAGTCGTCTGAATTGCCTTGCAAGCGTTGCATCTATATGGTAAGCCTACTTTGCGAAAACGTGTAAACAGAAGACCCTTTTTTCGGATTGTCTTGTTTTTTCAGGAAGAAAACCTTAGCACAAGGAGACAGAAATATGTATTTGTATAATGATGATTTCTAGGATAAAGTTTTTGTTTACAACTCAGGCTACTATTATGTTTTTAAGAAGTCAACTCCCTTGATTTGTGAATTGAGTTCTCCTACATCTTTATATTAATGTTTGTTTTCTTGGTATGTAACCAAAGCTTTAAGAAAGAAGAATTAGTTTGTGTTGTAAAACAAGACTTAGATTGCTTTTCATTTGGAAAACTATGGGTTCCAGTCATGGAAAATCTTCAACTATCAGGGATCGATCAGTTGAAGGAACGGTATCCTCAGATGTAGTTGAGGCATTTGTGGCAGAAGAAAACGAAGAAATCCTTCACACCAGGAGATGGAAACTGAATCCAAGACTCAGCAGAGGAGTAACAAAAGGCATAGAAGGTGAACTAGTTGTTGCTGGATGGCCTATTTGGCTTGTTGCAGCTGCTGGTAATGCTTTAAATGGATGGCTTCCAAGAAGTGTTGATACTTTTAACAAAATAGATAAAATTGGCCAGGGAACTTACAGTAATGTCTACATAGCTCGCGATTGTTTGCTCAATAAGTTTGTTGCTCTGAAGAAGGTTCGTTTTGACAATTTTGATCCCGAGAGTGTCAAGTTTATGGCAAGAGAGATCATTATATTGAGAAGGCTTGGTGATCACCCGAACGTTATCAAATTGGAAGGTTTAGCCATCTCAAAAATGAACTACAGTTTGTACCTTGTTTTTGAATGCATGGAATATGATCTCAAGGCAATTCAAGAACACAAAGGTGTCAAGTTTTCTGAACCTGAAATCAAATGTTACATGAACCAGCTGCTTAAAGGGCTTGATCACTGCCATAGCCGTGGTATCTTGCATCGAGATGTAAAAACTTCTAACTTGTTAGTTGATAAAGATGGTATCCTAAAACTTGCAGATTTTGGGTTGTCAACATTTTTTGATCCAGAACAAAGCATGCCTTTAACTAGCAAAATTGTGACTCTCTGGTATCGGCCACCAGAACTTTTGCTTGGATCAAATAGTTATGGAGTTGGAGTTGATTTATGGGGTGTTGGTTGTGTACTTGGTGAACTATTTACTGGCAAGCCAATTATGCCTGGTAAAACTGAAGTTGATCAATTGCATAAAATCTTCAAGCTTTGTGGCTCTCCATCTGATGATTTTTGGAAAAAATCCAAATTGCCAAATGCAAAGATATTTAAGCCAATAGAGCCTTATAGACGGATTCTCTACACGACCTTTCATGATCTTCCTGCAGCTGCTGTAGAACTAATGGACACTTTACTTTCCATAGAAGCTGAATATAGAGGGACTGCAGCTCATGCTCTTCAGAATGAGTTTTTCACAACAGAACCATTTGCTTGTGATACCTCAAGTTTGCCACAATCCCCCCCCAGAGCAGAGATTTATGCAAAAATGACTGAAATCAAGAGGAGGGTCCGGAATTATGCACACGATAGAAGTGTAAGGGCAATTCCAGCAGCTGACGCTAATGCAGAATTAAAGAGTAACATAGACAGAAGACAACTCCTTACCCATTCAAAAGCCCGGAATAGGCTTGAAAAAACAAATGAATATGTCTCAGGAGGTGTTCTAGATGAAGGAACAAACTCTTCTGAATGTTTTCAAGTGTCCAGCAGAAAAGAGGGATCAGAGAATTATACTCAGAGAGAGATAAGGGAAGAACCAATTCATGATGACCATGATATCAAAGGAAAGAAGAAGTGGTCAGGTCCATTACTCAGAGAGCATGACAACATGATTCTTGGGAAGGAATCAACAGCTAAAGGGAATGACCATGACTCGAAGGGAAAGACAAATCTAGGTCCATCAACATCGACTAATGATCAAATATCTACTCTATTACCTGACAAATGGACCAATATCCAGGGCTTACCAAGAGAGCATAAGGCACGGATCCTAAAAGATGCTCAATTGGTGATGTCTGACAAGAAAAAAATGTCGGAAGGGGAAGGTAATAACTCCAACAAACTTATTGAACAATTGTTTCCTCCTGCAGAATCAGATTGCCTTGATTTCCTGGAAGACGACCAATATTTTTGTCTACTTCCATTTACATCAAAACCAATTGATGTGGATCGAATAATTAGAGAGCATGACCGACAGATCCAAGAATCTGTTGAACGCGCCAAGCAACAGAAGAAACTAGCTAAAGCACAGTTTTGAGGGGTGAAAACCAATACAAGCTGCTTGGATATTCACTCTTTTTACAGGAAAAAGTCCATTCAGGCCTGGATCAATATAGTCTATTTCTAGAATGGGAAGTTGAAACTAATTATCCCAGTTACCATACTGCAACAAGTACTTGGACTTTATAAAGGTTACCAATGAGAGACATGTGACTTTGTATGCCTCAGATTGTATCTAAATACAATGATACAGGAACAATGAAGCAAATGTACAAGTGTATTTTTACTGGTACAGGAATAATAATCTTTATCTCAATGTGGCCTTGTTTTAGTATCAGTGTTGCCCCTCACTTAGACAATCATGCTCCCTTGTTGGATTATTTGACTATTGATGTAAAGTTGTAAACTCATTCCAGTTCTTTTTGAGATAGTTGATGATCCAATGGGGGAGCAAAGTCTATCGAAATGACAAAGAAAGTAAATAGTTCAACTTTTGATGTGATAAGTTTGATCATAAGTGCTTTTGTTTAACCATCCACTGTCAGAAACTCACTTGTCTTCCTATTACTCTTCTCACACAAAAATAGTCATTTCCAGACCTGGATAGACGCATAATTTATTTGAAGGAAAAAAACTAAAGGGGGGAGGGGGGAAGAATTGGTTGAATTAAATTTACGTTCCTTGGACTGCAGAAGATAACTATCAGATTCTTAGTAAAAGTAAGCAAGAAAGTAAATGTACAGAAGAGTAAAGAAATTAGGAACCTCTATACTGATTTGGAAAGCCTACTTAAGGTTCCATTGGGTTACAAGGAAGCTAATATAAAACCTTTTGTCTCTTTCATTAGATACATGCAAATTCTTCTTATTATTATATATGTCCAAATTGATGATTTCTAGGAAACTTCTAGGACACTTGTTGGGTTACAAGGAAGCTATTATTGCTTTATGAAGTCAACTTTCTTGATTTGTGATTTGAGTTCTCATACTTCTTATCTATGAATATTTGTTTTCTTGGTATGTAACCAAATCTTTAGGAAATTAGTTTGTGTTCTCCCGTAGATTGGTTTTCATTTGGGAAACTATGGATTTCAGATATAGTACAATATTTTCATTTGTCAGAGATAAATCAGTTGAAGGAACAGAAGCTTCAGATGGAGTTGAGACATTTACGGCAGAAGAAATCTTTCATACCAGGAGATGGAAACCAAGACTCAGCAGAGGAGTACCAAAAGGCTTTGAAGGTGAACCAGTTGTTGTTGGATGGCCTAACTGGCTTGTTGCAGTTGCAGGTGATGCTTTAAATGGATGGCTTCCTAGAAGAGCGGATACTTTTGAGTTTGTAGATTTGATTGGCCAAGGAGCTTACAGTAATGCATACAAGGCTCTAGATACTGTGCGCAATAAGGTTGTTGTTCTGAAGAAGGTTCGTTTGGACAATCTTGATCCTGAGAGTGTTATGTTTATGGTGAGAGAGATCATCATATTGAGAAGGCTTGGTGATCACCCGAACGTTATCAAATTGGAAGGTGTAGTCACCTTGAAAATGTCCTGCAGTTTGTACCTTGTTTTTGATTGCATGGAATATGATCTCAAGGGAATTCAAGAACACAAAGGTGTCAAGTTTTCTGAACCTGAAATCAAATGTTACATGAACCAGCTGCTTAAAGGGCTTAATCACTGCCATAGCCGTGGTATCTTGCATCGAGATATAAAGACTTCTAACCTCTTAGTTAACAAAGAAGGTATCCTGAAAATTGCAGATTTGGGTTGTCAACATTTTTTGATCCAGAACAAAGCATTCCCTTGACTAGCAATATTGTGACTCTCTGGTATCGGCCACCAGAGCTTTATTGTGACTCTCTGGTATAGGCCACCAGAGCTTTTGCTTGGATTAAATCATTATGGAGTTGGAGTTGATTTATGGGGTGTTGGTTGTGTACTTGGTGAACTATTTACTGGCAAGCCAATTATGCCTGGTAAAACTGAAGTTGAGCAATTGCATAAAGTATTCAAGCTCTGTGGTTCTCCATCTGATGATTTTTGGCAAAAATCCAAATTGCCTAATGCAAAGATATTTAAGCCATAGAGCCTTATAGGAGGAATCTCGAGGCGACCTTTCATGATGTTCCTGCTGCTGCTGTTAGACTATTGGACACTTTACTTTCCATAGAAGCTGAATATAGAGGGACTGCAGCTCTTGCTCTTAAGAGTGAGTTTTTCACAACAGAACCATTTGCTTGTGATGCCTCAAGTTTGCCACAATGTCCCCCCTGCAGAGAGATCAGTGCCCAATTTTATGCAAAAAAGACAGAAATCATGGGAAGAAGGGACCAAAAGTATGTACACAATAGGATAAGGGCAATTCAAGTAGATGAAGTTAATGCACCATTGGAGAGAAACATGGACAGAAGACGACTCCTTACCCTTGCAAAATCCCGGAATAAGCTTGATAAAAAAAATGAATATGTAACAGGAGGTGTTCTAAAAGAAGGAACAAATTCTTCTGCATTTTTTCAGGTGCCCAGCAGAAAAGAACCAACTCATGATGACCATGATAGCAAGGGAAAGAATAAGTGGTCAGGTCCACTACCTGCTCCATCAGACAAAATGCAGGATTTAATCCGAGAACATGCTGTCATGATCCTCAGAGCTGTTACGCGTGTAAGGCTTGAGAAGGGATCAACAGCTAAAGGAAATGACAATGACTCTTAAGGGAAAGACGAATCGTTCTTTAGATCCATCAACATCGAGTAATGACCAAATATCTACTCTTTTACCTGCCAAATGGACCACTATGCAGGGCTTACCAAGAGAGCACAAGGCACAGATCCTACAAGATGCACAATGGGTGATGTCTGAAAAGGAAAAAATGGCGGAAGGGGAAGGCAATAACTCCAAGGTAGAGAAGAACCAACTTATTGAACAATTGTTGCCTCCTGCAGAATCAGATGGCCATGATTTCCTGAAAGACAACCAATATTTTGGTCCACTTCCATCTGCATTAAAACCAATGGATGTGGATAGAATACTTAGAGCGCACGACCAACAGATCCAAGAATTTGTTGAACGCGCCAAGCAACAGAAAAAACTAGCTAAAGCTCGGTTTTGAGGCATGAAAACCAACATAAGCTGTTTGGATATTCACTCTTTTCTACAGAGAAAAAGTCTAGAATTGGAAGGTGAAACTAGCTATCCCGCTTACCATACTGCATGCAACAAGTACTCAGACTTTATAAAAGCTACCAATTAGTGACATGTGACCTTCTGATCCTTGTTTTGTATCTAGATGCAATGACACAAGAATGATTAAGCATTGGAGAGAGGTAATTAGACAAGACATGTCACAACTTCAACTTACCGAAGACATGAAGTGGACATGATCACTTCAGATGGGAGGTTGTGGCACGCAAACAGTGTATTGTCTTGTTACCCATCCTTACTTACAATTGCAGTATTGCTCCTGTAGTTTTTTGTCCTTTGAAATCTGTTACTACCGGTTGTTTTTTGTACTTTGACTACTATTTAAGTTTATTGTAGTTAATGTCATGTAACTATTTATTGTTTTGTTACTATTTGATTTTTCTTGTATTTGTGTAACTTCTTTTTTTTTGGGACCGCATTGGACGATTTTTCCTTGAGTTGAGTGTCTATCGGAAACACCCTCTGTACCCGTGAGGTAAAGGTAAGGTATATGAGCGTATACTCTACCCTCCTCAAATCCTACTTTGTGGCATTATATTGTGCAAGTTGTTGTTGTGGCTTTTTTAACAAAGACAACTAATAATTATCTTGGCAGCAAAAGGAATTAAATGGACTCTATTATTTCTTTTTAAATATTCCAGCTACTAAATGAAAAAGAAGAAGAAGAAGATTAAGAGCCCGTTTGACTTAGCTGAATTTTAGGGATAAAAAGAATAAAAAAAACTTGCCAAATTGGGAGCTTGAACAAAAACTGTATATCCTAGTTCCTACTAGGAAACTTGTTATCTAGTGCTGACCCAATTTTATAAACTCAAATAAATTTAAACACTATATGATATAACTATCATAAATCTCTGATAAATATTTTTCAAAAATAAATAAATCAACTTACCAACTTAGTAGAGGACGCGTACCAATAGGTTAGTAGGTAGTGGAGAGTTGTTTTGCTTTTTGAGGGTTTATGCTTGTTGGTATTTGTCGTTGTACTAACCTGTATCATTGGAGTTCTTTCCTTTTTTAACATCTAGCATAAACTGTTGACAACTGTGTTTGATTATGATATTATTTTGTTATTCTCTTGTTCCTTTGTAGTAGTCTTTGCAATGCTTCCCTTATTAGTTGTTAGGAAACATGCTCTTTACCTCCACAAGGTAGTGTTAAGGTGTGTGTACACTCTACCCTCTCCAGACCCCACTTTTGGGATTTCATTGAGTATGTTGTGTTGTTGTACTGACCAACTTAATATCGGAAACCATTTTTCAAGAGAATTGTTTCAGAAAAAATACTTGTTTTTTTACACAAATATATTTTTCAAAAATTGTTTTCCGCGTACCAAATACAGTGCATCTTAAATGTACTCATATAAGAAGTTCCTAAACCAAACAAAACTCAAGTTTTCGAACTCTCTCTGGTGAGCTACTATGTAGAACCTTTTGTCTCTTCCATTAAATGCTTGTAAATTCTTCATATATAATATATGTACCAAATTGATGATTTCTAGGACTCTTCTTTGTTTACAAAGCCAACTATTATTGCCTTATGAAGTCAACTCCCTTGAATCTTGATTTGTTATTTGAGTTCTCATACTCGTATCTATGAATGTTTGTTTTCATGGTATGAAACCAAATCTTTAGGAAAGTAGTTTGTATTCTCCCTTAGATTGGTTTTCATTTGAGAAATTATGGACAGTTACAGTAGAATATTTTCAACTATCAGAGATGAATCAGTTGAAATAACAGAAGCTTCAGACGGAGTTGAGACATTTACGGCAGAAGAAATCTTTCATACCAGGAGATGGAAACCGAATCCAAGACTAAGCAGAGGAGTATCAAAAGGCATTGAAGTTGAACTAGTTGCTGCTGGATGGCCTTACTGGCTTGTTGCAGCTGCTGGTAATGCTTTGAATGGATGGCTTCCAAGAAGAGCTGATACTTTTGAGTTTCTAGATAGAATTGGTCAGGGAGCTTACAGCAATGCATACAAAGCTCGAGATACTGTGCTCAATAAGGCTGTTGCCCTGAAAAAGGTTCGTTTTGACAATCATGATCCTGAGAGTGTCAAGTTTATGGCGAGAGAGATCATCATATTGAGAAGGCTTGGTGATCACTTATCAAATTGGAAGGCTTAGTCACATCCAAAACGCCCTGCAGTTTGTACCTTGTTTTTGATTGCATGGAATCTGATCTCAAGGGAATTCAAGAACACAAAGGTCTCAAGTTTTCTGAACCTGAGATCAAATGTTACATGTGCCAGCTGCTTGAAGGGCTTGATCACTGCCATAGCCATGGTAAAAACTTCTAACCTGTGAGTTAACAAAGAAGGTATCCTGAAAATTGCAGATTTTGGGTTGTCAACATTTTTTGAACCAGAACAATGCATTCCCTTAACTAACAAAGTTGTGACTCTCTGGTATCGGCCACCGGAACTTTTGCTTGGATCAAATTGTTATGGAGTTGGAGTTGATTTATGGGGTGTTGGTTGTGTACTTGGTGAACTATTTACTGGCAAGCCAATTATGCCTGGTAGAACTGAAGTTGAGCAACTGCATAAAGTCTTCAAGCTCTGTGGTTCTCCATCTGATGATTTTTGGCAAAAATCCAAATTTCCTACTGCACAGATATATAAGCTAATAGAGCCTTGTAGAAGGAATTTTGAGGCGACCTTTCATGATGTTCCTGCTGCTGCTGTAAGACTAATGGACACTTTACTTTCCATAGAAGATGAATATAGAGGGACTGCAGCTCTTGCTCTTAAGAGTGAGTTTTTCACAACAGAACCATTTGCTTGTGATACCTCAAGTTTGCCACAGTGTCCCCCCTGCAGAAAGATCAATGCACAATTTTATGCAAAAAAGACAGAAATCAGGGGGAGAAGGGACCGAAAGTATGTACGCAATAGGATAAGGGAAATTCAGCTAGCTGAAGCTAATGCACAATTGGAGAGTAACATGTTCAGAAGACAACTCCTTACCCAATCAAAAGGCCAGAATAGGCTTGATGAAAAAAATGAATATGTATGTATCAGGAGGTGTTCTAAAAGAAGGAACAAACTCTACTGCATTTTTTCAGTTGTCCAGCAGAAAAGAGGGCTCAGAGAATTATACTCAGAGAGAGATGAGGAAAGAACCAATTCATGATGACCATGATAGCAAGGGAAAGAAGAAGTGGTCAGGTCCACTACCTGCTCCATCAGACAAAATGCAGGATTTAATCCGAGAACATGCTGTCATGATCCTCAGAGCTGTTACGCGTGTAAGGCTTGAGAAGGGATCAACAGCTAAAGGAAATGACAATGACTCTTAAGGGAAAGACGAATCGTTCTTTAGATCCATCAACATCGAGTAATGACCAAATATCTACTCTTTTACCTGCCAAATGGACCAATATGCAGGGATTACCAAATATCCTACAAGATGCACAATGCGTGATGTCTGAAAAGGAAAAAATGGTGGAAGGGGAAGGCAATAACTCCAAGGTAGTGAAGAACCAACTTATTGAACAATTGTTGCCTCCTGCAGAATCAGATGGCCATGATTTACTGGAAGACAACCAATATTTTGGTCCACTTCCATCTGCATTAAAACCAATGGATGTGGATAGAATACTTAGAGCGCACGACCAACAGATCCAAGAATCTGTTGAACGCGCCAAGCAACACAACAAAACTAGCTAAAGCTCGGTTTTGAGGCATGAAAACAACAATGAAAACCAACATAAGCTGCTTGGATATTCACTCTTTTCTACAGAGAAAAAGTAATGAAGGTAAAGGTTTGCAAACCATTAAACTCTGTACTAATAACAATCACATATCATATATATATATATATATATACTAGTTTTTCGACACGTGCGTTGCACGTGATTACCAATTCAGAAAATATATGTTATAGTAAATAGTATTTTTGTCATCTAACCAGATGTGTTTGCACGTGTATTTCACGTTAAACTGTTCGGATGTCATATGAACATGTGAAGAGAACAACTACATTTTATTTTTTAGAACTAGTTTTTGAATATTAATTTTTATTTTATAAGTTATAACATAATCAATGACGTTTTTGTTGTTGGCTCTTATATTTGACTTCTCGATTGACTGTGTAAATAAATCAAAGCTAGTTATCAGACTGTTCATAGTTAACTCAGAAAGGTTTCCTCTTTTTTTTTTTACCAGAAAAACTAAAAACTAAAATTAAAGAATATATTCTATCTGTGAAATCATACATATAATCACCGGTTTATCTTACACCCAACAAAGATGTAGTTCATATACTTGTAAATAATTTTCAATTTATTCAATCAAGCAGGTTTGTCCAAGGAAAAATATCAACACCGTGTTATCACATATATAGGGGCGGTATAATAATATGAAAAATTATTGGTCAAAAGTTAAGATAAAAAAGATGAAAGATAGAAATAGTTAATATAATAACTATGAGAATTCATAATCATATAACTAAAGAATGTTAAAGAATATTAAAGAGTGTGAATAACATTTTTAAATGATTCATATATATTCACATATTTTCACATTTGTTGTGAGTTTTTTTTTAAAAAGAACTCGGAACAATTTAAAATAATATATTTTGAAGTTAGAAAATCTTGTTAACTTGATAATACATTTGTGACATATATAATACTTTAATTTAAATACAAATACC
>JAJOOF010009259.1:0-19211 GCA_029582545.1 Solanum lignicaule
CCATCCGGGCTAGGAAACTGGTGGGGCAGGCATGTTTGGCATATTTGGTGCATAATCGGGATGATGAGGTTGAGTCCCCCTCTATTGAGTCAATTCATGTGGTGTAAGAATTTAAAGAAGTGTGTTATGCCGATTTGCTTGGAATGCCTTCGAATAGGGATATAGATTTCTGCATTTATTTGGAACGTGATACCCGCCCCATTTCCATCCATCCGTATTGCATGGTCCCGGTAGAATTGAGAGAGCGTAAGGCTCAAATCCAAGAACTTCTTGATAAGGGTTTCATCCGTCCTAGTGCATCCTTGTGGGGTTCTCCTATCTTGTTTGTTAAGAAAAGGAAGGTAGTATGAAGATGTGCATAGATTACCGACAATTGAATAGGGTCACCATTCGAAACAAGTACCCATTGCCTTGGATAAATGATCTTTTTGACCAATTGCAAGTTGCACTAGTTTTTTGTAAGATTGATCTAAGGTTTGGTTACCATCAGTTAAAGATTATCCCTTAGGATGTACCCAAGACGACATTTAGGACCCGGTATGGACACTATGAGTGTGTAGTTATGCCGTTTGGGTTGACAAATGTGCCTGTAGCTTTCATGAGTTTGATTAATGATGTGCTCAAACCATTTCTTGATTCGTTTGTTATAGTTTTTATTGATTATATTCTGGTTTATTCAAAGAGTAAGAAAGAGCATACCGGCCGGCCATCTTCGTATTGTTCTTGGTGTTCTTGGGAAACAAAAGTTGTATGCGAAATTTTCTAAGTATGAATTTTTGTTGAATTCAATTACCTTTTTGGGGTATGTGGTTTCAAGGGAAGGGGTAATGGTAGGTCCACATAAGATTGAAGCGGCTAAGAATTGGGTTCGGCCTAGCTCTGTGACTGAACGGAGGAGTTTTGTATGGGTTGCTAGCTAGTATCGTCAATTTGTGAAGAACTTTGCTTCTATTGTCACGCATCTGACAAGGTTGACAAAAAATGAGGTAACTTTTGAATGTATTGAAAAATGTGAGGAGAGCTTTCAAAAACTCAAGACTCTTTTGACCACAACACCTATTCTAGAACTATCGGTGGAAGGTAAAGATTTTATAGTTTATTGTGACGCTTAATATTCGGGTTTGGGTGCTGTGTTAATGCAGGATAAGAATGTTATAGGATCATGAGTTGGATCTTGGGTTATTGGGTTTGTCATAATCCAGGTAAATTAGACCTTAATTATTGATCCTTGCATTGAATTGATTGTTTGTAGACCTAGAACAAGCAAAAAGAATCCGAAAAGGGAAGAATCAAGTATCTTAGGAGGATTCAAGCTTGGTTTCGAGGTAGGTGATGGTTTGATTTCATGTTTGTGTAATGTATATGATTATTTACTTCATTGTAATGCACGTATGTATGTGAATGTTGCACTATTGATCATCAAATGCGAAAACGTATAAAGAAAAGATTATATGCCATGAATCAATACTTGATTGTATGATTATGAGAATGTACTTTGTGATTGTTATTGTGGCTTGTTGAATGGATTGAGTGTTACATTCTAACACAATAACTTGGATCAGGTGCCACGTTCCGGCGCATTTATGGGATCAGGTGTCACATCCGGCACACTAATTTGGATCGGGTACCACATTCCGGTACACTAACAGTTTTTGTGTGGGTTCCGTGAGAGGACCATTGACTTGTCATTGATGCATAATTACTTGATATTGTAAATGTGGAATGGTACATTGCTCCTGAAATGATAATTGATATTGTATATGTTTGGTATATGCATGTTTACTTGTTGTGACTACTCATATATGTTGTGCTTACTGGAATAGCTGCGTAATCCTACTAGTACACTGTGGTTGTGTACTGATACTGCACTTCCTCTTTCTTTGTTGAGTACAAGGTATCTTCAGGCGACTACTGAAAAACCTCATCTAGGAGATCAGTGATTAATTGAATTCAAGGGTGAACCAGTTCTTCCAGGCTGCTTTGAGTTCTCTATGTTTTAGTCTACTCTTTTCGGACTCAAACTTTCTATCTAGATATACGTATGTTTAATTGGCTTGAACCCATTTTCTTTAGGCTTGTTGAACTTTAGATGTTTTGGTACATTGACTTTCAGGTTCTATGGGTTTTTCTTATGCATTAGGTGGTTAATTTTATTTGAACCTTTGGAGTTTATGGGAACTTTATTTGATTCTTGCATTTAAACCTACTTCCGTATCTTTAAAACCTGCTTCCGTATCTTTAAATGTATAGCCTTTGGGTTAGCTAATTGGTATTAATGGTTCTCCCACCAGAGGGTTAGTGTGGGTGTGAATCATGACGTTGTGGGTCGTGACTCATAAAGGCTCCATGAGATTGTGTTGAGCAGGCCTTTGGCTTGGAGAAGGTAGTTCCTCCATTGAATAAGAGAAATCTGAAATCTTCATTCATATTGGGTTGCTAGATGTAGTTCCTAATTTCTTTTGATGCATTTGGTATGTTTAGCTTGGAGTCGATGTTTCCTCCTTAATTATGCGCATTTTGATGAGCTACATGCATGATGGGTTGGTAGTCTTGAGTCTTTTCATTCAAGATATGCCTAGAATCTCATTCGAGGATGAATGATCCCAAGGGGGAGATATTGTAACACTCCGTATCCGTAAAAGGAAATAAACTAGATATTTGGGAAGTTGCAGGTGCCAGCCTCGAAGGCCAACCACGGCTCGTGGGTTGAACCACACACCGTAGGTGTGGTCCATGGGTTGGCCATCATGCGAAAGTTCAGAGGTCCAGGACCACGGATCGACCTACGGACCGTAGGTTAGACCACGGTCCATCATCAGGGCCGTGGTTCAAAGACCAAAATTTAGGTCTCTGATGACCAACGACGGTCCACCAGGATGGACCGTAAGTCAGACCACGGTTCGTCGACTGGGGTCCGTCGGTCGTGGCTGACGGTTATTTTTAATGGGTAGTTGGGTCTTTTCCTAATTAATTCCTCCCTATACTATGTCATTTTGTCTACATTTAGAACCCATATATAAGACTTTTTACCCACAAATTAGACTCAATTAATTCATTCATCCAAATTCCCAAAAGAAAACCAAATCTTCTGTCAAAATCTTCTCTCTCTAAAACATGAAGAAGAAGACAAAGAATTCACCTAGGGTTTAAAGCTACAGGTCCAATTTCTCCATTGAAGGCTAGCATATGGATTCAAGGTATGGTAGTTTTAATCCATGAATCTCTTCCATTCATGTAGTCCCCAAATTCCTCTATTTCTAAAGGTAGAATTCCCCAATAAGCTAGGGCTTTCTTCAATTACCATGGGTTCCTTTGATTATTGATCTTAATGATTGAATTATGTTTTAATATGCATGAATTGGTGATTTACAATGCTTTTATGATGTTTCCCCTATGAACCCATGCAAACCTCTATATTTTCCTCATTCTGATCATATGATATGGGTTGATGATTATGAAAGAGGAGTTTTATGATCTAAAGCATGAAGTGATAGAATCACATGAATTTATGATATATTCCCTATCTAATCCATGATATCTAGATTTGGTTATTGAAAGTAAGCTTTGAACCTTGAAAGGGAAAAGTATGAGTTATGCATGATCTTATGAAACCTATGTAAATGTTTAAGGGTGCTTTGAGAGTAAATTGCGATGATGTTTTATGTTGTGTTGTGAAAGGCTATTCTCATAAGAACATACTAGCATGATGTCAAAGGTTTTCTCACATAATATAGATTCTTAGGTTGAAAGGTTATTCTCACCTAATTGAATCAAAGAGTAAGAGCTATACTAATTAAACTAGCTTGAATTG
Organism: Solanum lignicaule; assembly: GCA_029582545.1. Lineage (NCBI taxonomy): Eukaryota > Viridiplantae > Streptophyta > Magnoliopsida > Solanales > Solanaceae > Solanum > Solanum lignicaule. The sequence goes on from JAJOOF010009259.1 coordinate 3,812, forward strand.
GTTGTTCAAGGACACCTTTCCATGAAAGTTAACAATAAGTAAGAATGACTATTCCATGGGAATTATGCTTAGCACCAAGTGGATAATGATATGAGATGGAAGCTCTCCCGTTAGTAGAGGTCGAGTTTCTAGAAGTAATCTCTTGAGATGGAACCTCTCCCGTTAGTAGAGGCTAGGTTTCTAGTAACAATCTCCTCATCCGATAAACTATGTGCCCCTATAGGATGATCATCTAGTGGATCCACTTAAGCTAGAAGTTCATGGTTCTACCTTAGGCTAGTAGAACAACCCTTTTCGGTGTGGGCGACTGATGAGTTCACAATTTGGAATCATTTAGGGATTTATTTTGATAGATTTAGTGTCCTCAAATGCATATTTTGTCTCAATAATTGATGTAAATCCTTAAGTTTCAGGTATTTGAGTTGAGAGACAAAGCATGGACGCTATCAAGCAAAAAAAGGAACAAAACGGCTGAAAGAACGAAGAAATGAAGGTGTGAGGATCGCCTAATGCATTAGTCGAGTCGTCCAATGTTCGTAACCTCGCCCAAAGTTCAAGTGAACTGTGCCCTAAAGGAAAATATCAAGTTGGTGATGAAAGGGAGCAGTCAGCGCGTCGCTGAACAGTTCTGCGAAGCAACTCTATATCACCCAATGATTCAAAACACGAAGATGTTGAAGGAAAAAGCTGAAAGGCGATGAACCAGACCAAAAGGCGGATCACCGAGTGCATCGGTGATCCCGACTAACTGTGCCGAGTGGTCCTTTGCAGCACAAATTTTTGATAACTATAAATACCCATTTAAATCTGTAGCTTAGTATCAAGTTGTATCGAATTATTATTGGTCCTCTAGACACTTCTCAGTTCTTAGAGTTTTTGGAGACATTGTTCCTGAGCTTTGAATATTTGAAGGTTTACAATTCTGAGAAATTGGAAGTGGGTCTTGATATACCATGAGTTTACGGTATTTTTACTACATCTCACTTAAGAGTTATGTGTGTTTAGGGCCTTTTTGTATTGGTTTTTATGTGTTTCTATCATGTTTTAGAGTCATGTTTTAGAGGAAAGATTATTAGGCACGGAAATAAAGAAACAACTGAAAGATGTGCAGAAAAGGGCATCTACGGAGGTGATCTACGGACCGTAGGTCCATTGATGCTCCATAGATGGTGACCGTAGATCAGCAGGGCAAGGCATGGAAGGAGAATCAGGGAATCTGACTAAGTGTGGAACCACGATGAAGTATATTCTTGTTGCGGTTGATTATGTATCAAAGTGGGTGGAAGCAGTTGCGCTCCCCAACAATGAAGGTAAAAGTTTCACAGCATTTTTTAAAAAGAATATATTCTCCAGATTTGGTACACCGAGGGCGATTATCAGTGATGGAGGTTCCCACTTTTGTAATAAGTTGTTCAAGGCGCTACTTGAGAAATATGGTGTCTGCCACAATGTAGCCACTCCTTACCATCCATAGACTAGTGGGCAAGTTGAACTGTCCAACAGAGAGATCAAACAGATTTTGGCAAAGACTGTGAATGCTAATAGAATGGATTGGTAAAGGAAGCTTGATGATGCTCTATGGGCCTATCGCACTGCATACAAGACTCCCATAGGTATGTCTCCTTACTAACTTGTATATGGGAAGTCTTGCCATTTACCGGTAGAGCTAGAGCATAAGACTTTGTGGGCGATGAAGAAGCTAAATTTGGATTGGGGCGCCGCATCTAATCAAAGAATGAATGACTTGAATATGCTTGATGACTTTCGCCTAAAAACTTATGAAAGTTCAGCCTTGTACAAAGAGAAGATGAAGAGGTATCATGATCAAAGAATTGAAAAGCGAGAATTTGTTGTGGGTGATCTTGTGATTCTATTCAATCTAGGTTGCGCTTGTTTCCAGACAAACTCAAATCCAAATGGCCAGGGCCATTTTTGCTCACAAAAGTGCTTCCCCATGGAGCGGTTGAGCTTGAGAAAAGTGAAGCAACAAGGTTCATGGTAAACGGGCAAAGGATCAAGATCTATATGGGAAACACAGAAAGTGTGCCAGAGGTTGTTGGGCCCTATATTCTTGATGAAGTCTGAGTAATCAAGAGGCCTGCATCGTGCCGCGACATTAAATCAAGCGCTGCTTGGGAGGCAACCCAAGATATACAATCAAGCTAACGATAGGTTTTTGTTTCCCCTCTAGTAGTTTTCTTTGTTTCGTTGATTCTCTGTATTAATTTAGATAGCTGTTTTAGTTTTGTATTAGCGTTGGCTAGAATTAGCATAGGGTCCGTGTCTTAAAAGTGTCCAGAAAATGTAAAAAGAATAGCCTAATGGTTGCTACATGTGCAGGCACGCTATGAAAAATCTGCAGAAAATCATTTGATGCAGAGGTCTACGGACCCCATCGACGGTCCGTCAATCCATCCACGGACCGTGAATGGTGTCCGTAGATCCCAGGTAAGGGTCTAATATTTTCTAAGTGTGAAGGTGATCTACGATTCCAATTGACAGACCATAGATCGACCTACGGACCGTAAGCGGGGTCTCGTAGGTCCTAACCCTAAGTTGGACTGACCCGACCCGGACTCACCTATTTAAAAATCCCACTTGTGATATCATTCCCATTTCCCTCCATTTACTCCCAAACCATTGCTAAAACTCCCCAATCCCTTAAAATACTCCATAATCACTCCATCACTCCCCAATAAATCTTCTCTTTCTCTTCCTCAAAATACTAAATTCCCTTTCATCTCCAAGACTCCACTCATCCCCAAAACTCCCCACAAGGTCCGGTGTACGGGTTCGGTGCAACTAGGCGATTAGTGTGGTATTGCAAAGCTTAGTGTTATCACACAATCCCACCACTCCTGGTTGCTTGTAAGGTAATAGATTTTCCCCCTCACTTTGAATTTTGGTTCATAGATTGATTATACAAAGTCGGGAGTTGGGTCCTGACCTTGGGTATGTGTTTTATGAATTGACTTGCAAACACCCTTGGGATGATGGATATTGATTGTGTGTCGTAATACTGTTTGAGATGTGTGTAATTACAGTCTAAATGTAAGTTTCGACTTAGGGTTTCAAAGTTTCTCTTAAAGACTTGTTAAAATGATTAATTGGAATCCTGAGAATGGCGAACTAGCATGATTAAATGTTAAAAAGCATGGTTAGACTAGGATACTACTGAAATGGGTCAAATTGGGGTCAACTTGAAGGATGACTGAAACCTAGCATAGATCCCATCCACAAGATCCTGTCTATGGACCGTAAGTCAATCTACGGACCGTAGATCAGGTCCGTGGATGGATGCACATGAAAATTTTACCAAGTATGGAACCACGGAAGTGGACTACGGTCGGTAGATCAATCTACGGATTGTTCTGCACATCCGTGGTTCCCATCAGAGACCAACATTTTGGTACCTCTGATCTACGGACTGTACGTCAGCCTACAGACCATAGATGCCCACCGTAGGTGGCCACTGAAGCCACTATCTGAATTTTTTTCTGTTTTTCGATTTTATTCGTTCTTAGTTCTAAAATCTTTTTGAGTGTGTTATGAGTTTATTTTGGTACTAATTCCACATCCATATGTACTATGGCGCCTAAGAAGCAAGTGACCTACTCCAAAAGGGGCAAATCAAAATTCGTGCAGCCTACTTGTAGGCTAATTGATGAAGACACGTACGCAGAAAATGATCCTGCATATTTACCACCGACCACGAGGACATCCCCTACTGCACCTCGGGCTACCCGAAATGCGTCCCGACAGGTGGTCACTGACGTAGTCACTATCTCCCAGTCTGATGAGAAGAACACATTGATCGGGTCACCGGTTGGTTCTGCTTCCGTCTCTGAGGCTAGTTCTACGTCTGCCTCTGCTTCCGGCTCTGAGCCTGCCGATGCTTCCGGGTCTGGTTCTGGATCCACCACAGGCTCAGGGTCGGATGACAATGATGCCTCGTCTGATGAGGCCACTAGCTCTGAGTCAATGCCAGCACCACGGAATGATAACCCTACTCCAGTGGCCGGCGAGCCGAATAGATGGTGTGTTGAGGGGCAGTGGCAGATCTATCGTGACGCCAAGATGCTCAACGAGAAGAAGAAGATGGCCCGATTGATCATTGAGGAGCGCAGAGTTCTCACTGGGAGCTTGCATATCGTACCAGAGATACACCAGCTGTTCAACCTACATAAGTCCGACTGGATGGCCCAAGCACCTGGGACATACAGCGAGGAGATTGTGCGGGAGTTTTATGCTTCCTATGCTTCCACTCTCTGAAGGTCGATTTCCAAGCGGGCGAAGCCCACAGAACAGGATCCTCTCACTTACACCATGGTCCGAGGGTGTTCGGTAGACATTTCATAGGCTACTATCAACTGATTTCTCTATGGCCCTATCACCGATCACTCTTGGTCACTTAACAGAACAAAGTTTGATTATCGATGGGACATCATGTGGAGAGGCGCTTTCCAGAGAAATATTGTGTAGCGGAAGGCTATTACACTATGGTTGGTTAAATACATTGCTGCAGATGGCGAGCGTGCGGAGTGGATCACCGCACCACGGTTGGGTATCCAAAAGGCCACATTAAATTTTGTGGCCAAGTTCTTCTGGTTGTTGGTGCATAACAGGGTGTCACCTACAAAAGCTGACAACCAACTCACATGGGACAGAGCCGTCATGGTTGCAGCATTAGTAGCAGGATTGGAGATTGACTTTGCCCGCATACTGCTGGCAGAGATTCACGAGAGGGTGTTCAAGACCTCCACTACTTACCCCTTTTCGTGTTTGAATTTTTAGTTGTGCAAGGACTCTGGAGTGCCGATCTGATACTGTGATAGGTTGATCCACCCTACTGGGATTTTTGATATAGGCCTCATTCGAGATGAGGCAAATGTGGCGGCACTACAGCGAGAGCCCCAGGTTGAGGTACCTACCCTCACCACCAATCTTGCAGACACGGTGAAGCAGGCACAAGACGGTGATCCCATTATACCAGGCCACACAGATACTGTCTCGGCCTCCTCTTCTCAGGCCGCTAGTAGGGCTTCTAGCTCATCCAGGTCCATACCACCGTCATGAGTTGCCATTGTCCTGATGGCCAGAGTACATAAATTAGAGGCTCAGATGGTCACACTGCTATACCACTTCCACCCTTGGATGCAAAAGTCGATAGCAGAGTCTGAGGCCAGAATTGAGAGAAGGGTGGTAAAGAATATAGAGCAACAAATCCAGGCAGTTCATAAACGCCTGGATGCATTTTAGTTGAGGGTTCTGGCCCGACCAACCCCCGACACCGATCTTTCCTCCATCCGGATGGAGTAGGCCAGTCTTCGAGCTGATATGGATGCCATTCTTAAGATGCCTGCGAATGACCCGGAGCATGCACCGATGGTATTGTCTGAGGATACCGTTCTTGATTCATTATTTAGGGAGGACACAGAGACACATCCCGATCCCACCCATGCTCGTGGCAAGAGGCACCATTTTAGTCACCCTTCTGAGACCGTTGATGATGCTCGAACTCGAAAAAATAAGTGTAAAGAGGAGGAGCAGGCTAGGAGAGCATCGATATTAGATGAGAAGTTGCCCCAGAAAAGGGCGCTTGAGGCTGCTGCTGGGGTTTCGAGTTCTGTGCCCGTGAGGATTGATGTGAACACCACTCTTTGTGCAACTAGAGTTACGGATAGCACTACTGATGGTGTTGTCCTTGTTGATGCGGGCACTACTGAGTGTGACCTGAGTGTTGATTTAGCAGGCTCCGAGAAACCGACCCACCCGCTTGTTGATGGTTCGTCGGCGCTATGCACCACAAGTTTGCATCACCTAAATCCATTAATTTTTACTATTTTTTGTGTGCATTAGGGACATGTGCACCTATTTTTGTTGGGGGTAGGGTAAATGGATTGTGAGTGATAGGGTGAAGTCTGAGTAACACAACTCATAATTCTCTTTTGGGGTTTTCTTGCCTGTGTTCTTTTCCCCCAAGAGACTGTTTAATTTATGTTGAACCGGCATGTGTTAGGATCGTATGTGTAGAAGCATGAAAAAGAATGAAGCATGATGGCTTATGAAAAATGATACCCGTCCAAATTTTGTGATATGTGGTAGGTTTTGTAGGCTAAGATAAGTTGAATGTTTTGGCTCTGAGTATGACATGATAATGAATCAACTTGATGGCATGACTTAAGCTAAATCTTGAAATGGGAAATTTGATAATGAAACTATGTGCCAAGAGTGTGTGAGAATAGTTGATTGTTCAAACAGTTTTTTGTGCCAATCTAGAACTTGCCCGGTTAGTCCTGCTAAGACAATCTACTCTAGAGGCTAGGAAGTGATCATAGGCCCTTGTTCTGATAAGTCCACAAATTTCCTAAAAGAAGAGTCCAACCAAATGAAATAAATGCTCCCTTTGATCCAAATGCTTTGAGCCTAAATTAGACAATTTCTTTCTAAACCCCTAACTCACCTTCCCATAATCTACTATGTTGGCCCCGGTCCCTCCTTGGACATGTGCACCTTGACTTAGGACAAAAGCCTAAGTTGAGGGTGGCTAATGTAAACTGTAACTTCAATCTTGGCCATAATCCAACATCGGGTATTTTGCACGTCAACCAATGGAAAATCCATAAGTTGAGGGTGGCTATGAAAGAGGAAACTAAAAGAAAAATGGGTATGAAAAGAGTTTGATGTTGAAAAAGAGAAAAAGAAAATGAGAGGAAAGGATGTGACTTCTTGGAAGCTAAAGAAAAGAATAAAACGCAGGAAGAAGATGAAAGTGAAAAATAATGAGCTACAAAGTCTAAAGTCACATCCGTGGTTGAAGAAAATCAAGGGAAAGAAGGTAAAATGGTAGAATGTCAAAAATAGGGCAAAAAGAGGTTAAAAGCCTAGTGTAATGTCAAGGAGGGCAGAAAGTCACTAAGAAGTACCCAAATGTACCACACCTGACCCTGAGCCTACGTTGCAAGCCAAGCAAGTCCTATAGAGATCCTAGAATCTAGTTTGGAGGGTCTAAGCAGTGAAAATAAGGGCAAGCCTATGGTATTGCGTACTAACTGTACTTGAAGTTACTTCTGAGTGTGACTGTTGAATGAATCCTTGTACTCAAATTCATATTCATTGTGTGAAAATGGGATTTCGTTTGAAGTAAGTGAACTAGTTACATTTTTGGAAAGTTGGTACCTTGGTGATAGTGAAACAATGTATGTTGTGTGTTGGTTGGTCGATCTTTGTCATATTTTGATCCACATGACTTAGCTTGTTGACTATAAGAGAACAGATTTTGCACCCAAAAAGAGAGTTGGGATAGAGAACCATATGATTGCTTCTGCTTAAATTGCTTGCTTCTAACAAGTGTCGGTTAGAGTCTTAGTTCGTCACTTGAGGACAAACAACAAATTTAAGTTGAGGGTGTTGATATACCGTGAGTTTACGGTATTTTTACTACATTTCACTTAAGAGTTGTGTGTGTCTAGGGCCTTTTGTATTGGTTTTTTTGTGTTTTTATCATGTTTTGCAGGAAAGATGTTTAGGCACGAAAATAAAGAGACAACTGAAATATGTGCAAAAAAAGGCATCTATCGAGGTGATCTACGGACCGTAGGTCTATTGATGCTCCGTAGATGGTGACCGTATATCAACACGGCAAGGCATGGAAGGAGAATCAGGAAATCTGACTAAGTGTGGAACCACGATGACTATTGACGGTCCGTAGATCAATCTACAGACCGTACTGCTGAACCGTAGAATGTGATTGCAAGGGTTCCAGTACCTGAGTTTTCAAAAATTCCAAGTATGGAGCTACGGACCGTAGATTGATCTACGGTCCGTACTGATTTTCTGTCGTTTGCTTCAGAGAAACTCATTTTTGGAAGCTAAAATATTTTCCAAGTCCTGGCTAACGGAAGGGACTTACAGACCGTAGATCTATTGACAGTCCGTGAGTCAGTCTCGTGGAATGAAGATGCGTGCCTGAATAAACTTTCCTTATTTTGTTTTCATTTAATTTAGGACTTGTTTTCTATAGATAGGGTATGTAAACCTCTTTTTTGGTGGATTAAACTTTATTACTTTAGTTCTACTTTGTGACTTGGGATTAATTTTTGCAAACCTAGCAATTTTTTATTTCGAAAGTTGATTTTGAAGGTTTTGGTTTTGAGATTCAAGTTGAAATTCCGGGTTTGTTATTCTCAATTACGTAAGTTCATAATTCTTTGGTGCGAAGTAATAACTAAGCCAAACATCGATGTGATGTCTAATACGAGGTGAAGGTAAGGGTTAGTAAATTATACACACGTAGCCGGACGAAGGTGCGGGGTGAAATTGTCTAGATACCGGACCAAAGATTTAGAGATACCTAGATTATCACTTTGCATGTAGTACACTAGGAAAGGATCGCTATTACAAGGATTACTGCGTTATTAGCTTGTGAGGAACACGTATACCCTAGTTAATTCTCTCATCTTGATAACAACAAAAATTGACTTTTGTTTACTGATTACTTACTGAATTGTTACAATTTGTTTTACAAATCCTCCCCCTTCAATTACTTGTTTCTCAAAGTAATTTGACTAAACAAATATAATTGTTGGTTAAAGTGAAGTCTAAACCATTTTCTTCGTGGGATCGACCCCAACTTACAAGTTGGGTTCTTTACTTGATAACGATCACTTATGCTTCTTTAGGGAGATGTAATTTGAGCATATCAGGTCTTGAAGAATTTTCATCCTTGACGTGTTTAAAGACATTTTCTATCGTACCCATTTGATGGAAACACTTTTTGGTATCGATTTCTATATCTTTATCATATGTAGATAAAACCCCAATTCTTGGGGTGTGATTATGTGAATATACTGCTAGGTATTACTCATTGTTAGTCTATTTGCTGTTTAAATATGATTTCGTTTAGTATTTGAGTTTGAACTTAATGGGATTGTAGTTGCAAATACGATTTCATCTTAGTGTTTTTGGCTTGCTCGTGAGAGAGGTTTTAAAACCAAAACTACTAAATCGATAGCCTCTAGTTATTGGGTTATTGTGGGTTCAGCTCGAGAGAGTGAACCCTAGGCCTTCTCCCACACATTCAGCTCGAGAGAGTGAATGGGCTAAGGCGAAGGTTGTGCTTAATTGCTGCAACTTGGTGTTCGAGAGAAACCGAATTGATTTGGGGTAAGTTATTCGAGAGAAAATTTATCCCTACTAAAGTCTTGCTTAGTTACAAATGTTCAGCAATTTACTATCAATAGCATTTACCCGGTTGTTTATTTTATCCCTTATTCCTATCACATCCCAAGAATCCCGTCTCCCTATCTCGCATCTTTATATTTTTGCTATTTTTGGTTTATTAGTTTAATACACATCCCCATTGATAATTGACATTCGTGTCACTTCTTGATTTTGTATGCTTTTACTCGTAAATATTTATAGCTATGATTGACTAGAACATAATTTTACATTTCTATTTGATTCTGAACAACTAACTGCTCCCTTAAGACTCGACCCCAACCCAATCGGTTGGGTTATATTACTACACGCGATTGTTGACACTCGAATTGGAAGTAGTGTCTTGATACGTGAAGTCAAAAAATGGCGTCGCTGCCGGGGAGTTGTGTTACTTGAGAATTGTTGGTTAAGTTTGATTGTGTTCTTGTTAGTTATAGTGATACTTACTTAATTTTTAGTTTTGTTTTGCTTGTTTGTGTATTGTGAATAGGATGTATGACATCAATACGACATCGGAAATCTCAACGATGTCAACGAGCCTCCTGCTAATGACCCCTATCTCATGGGTGGTACTGGTGCCATTCGCTTACCTCCAGCCGAAGGGAATGCAGTGTTCCACATCACGAGTACAATATTGCAACTCTTCCAACTAAAAGGGCTTTTCAGTGGGTTGGCTCAGGAGGATCCCCATGAGCACATTATAAACTTCATGGATATATGCAGACCATTCTCCTTCAAGAATATCTCCTAATAATTGGTCCTGTTGAGATTGTTCCCGTTCTCGTTGATGGGTGAGGCGTGCGAATGGCTGGCTGAATTGCCGCGTGAATCAATCACTACGTGGGAGGAGTTGGTCACTGCATTTCAAGTGCAATTTTTCCTTCCCTCGAAGATGATGACTCTTTGAGACAACATTCAGAGCTTCAAGCGTCTAGAAGGCGAGCCTATTCATGAAACTTGGCTGCGATTCAAAAGGTTGGTGCGTCAATGCCCAACCCATGGCTTACCTGATAACGTTACTGCAGTATTTTTACCAGAGTCTGGATTCGGTAAATAAAGGTGTTGCTGACCAACTCTCTCCAGGAGGTTTGATGCAGCAACCTTATGTGATAGCTGCTCAGTTCTTGTAAGGCATGACTACTATAAACAGGGCATGGTATACCCGTGAAGACCAGGTCTCCCCTCTCACATTCAAGTTAACTAAGGAACAAATGGAGAAGCACCAAGAGACAAGCCAAAACATGGCCAAGATCATGACACAACTTGATATTTTGTGTAAAAATGACATGGGAGCTGGTGCTCGAAGTGTTAATGCCATGGGTGCCAGGTGTGCTAATCCAGATGAGTCCAAGTTTGGAGCCTTGTATAATGAAGAGGTTAATTTCCTAGCCAACGAAGGTGGTGGCTATCGTTCAAACTACCCGAGGTAGGGTGGTAACCAAGGTTGGGTTAGGGATGAAGGATGGAAAGATCGAGATCGTGAATTGAGGGACCGTAATCTGAATTGGAAGGAAGTGGAGAAGGATAGGTATGTGCCTCCCCACGAGCACCAAAAGCCAAAAGATTTGGATGGTGGTCGGTCTTAGGATATGCTCTCTCGTATCCTAAACAAAGTTGAAGGGTCAAACAAGATTTTAAAACAAATGAAAGAAGATGTGTCCACCCTTAGCAAGACCATAACATCCCATTCAGTGTCGATTAAATAGTTGAGACCCCAATGGGTCATATATCGTCTCATCTCAACCTAAGACAACAAGGGTGTTTGCCTAGTGATATTAAGGCTAACCCTAAGAATGAGGTTTGAAGGTGGACTTGTGTCATGCCACGACGTTAACTAATGCACTGCTTCCGAGGCAACCTAAGACCGTTTATTGCTTTATTTTGTTTTGATAAAATAATGGTATGTTGATTGTATAGGTGGAAGTGTAGAAAATGTTCGAAAAGTGAAGATTGGTGAGCATCAGGTCCATTCAGTGGATCACCGAGGAAGTCGGCAACCGCGACCCAAACCGCCGTTAGACTCAACATAATTTTACATTGGTATCTGTAAAACTCGGCGAGCCCAGGAAATTTTTCGCGAATCACCGACCATGTCGGCGATCTCGACGGAGATCGCCGTTTGGACTCCCACACTAACTGGAGGTCCTGTAATGTTCAGCAAGGTGAATGACTACTCAGCGTGTCGCCGAGCACAACTAACGTCGCCGAATGGGCAAGAACTCAACGGTTTTTCAGGCCAAAAGCTTAAAAGTTTAAAATTCATTCATTTTCCCTCACTTTTCATCTTTACAAACTCATACCCGCACTCTAGTTTCTATATTTTTGCATTTTTAGTGTTAATTTGTGCTCGGAGTTGGATTACATTGTCGCCTAGCATTTCACTATCAATTTAATCGGCATCAAAGGTTGGTTTTCTGAACCCCAATTTATTTTATCAAAATTCTACTCATTTGTAATGAGCTTATCGTATTGTCGTGTGTTAGGCCTCTCTTATAGGATTAGTATGTTTGAACTCCTGATTTAATTCGATAATCTTGCCTGTAATGTTTTGATTGTCGAAATCCCATAGTCTTATGCTTTAAAGTGAAGTAAATTTCATGGATTTGTGCTTGGGTGTATTGGGTCTTGCTTAATTTCGATAAATGTATGCTTTAAATTTTTTCTTTCGGGGGTTGCCAGGTTGAATTCGAGAAGTTGGGTTGAAAATAGGCACGTTAAGCCATTTGGCGAGCTGGATCGAGCTCACCGAACCACTCGACGGTTCACCTAATGTCCCCATCTCACCTTTAATTTCATGCTTTATCTGATGACTGGTTATGTAACTTTCAGCGAGAAGCGTGCAATCGGCAACACACCTGAACCCTTTTTGCACTATAATTTACCGCGAGTCAATTCTTGCTCACCGAAGCAATTTGATGACCTACCAACTATTTCGGTGAGTCTGTTTGTTCCTATTTTTCTGTGAGTTTGTTTGAATAAGTCTCTAATTTCTCCTCGAGGTTTTGCAAATATGGCTACATCAAAGCCGCTGAGAGAATATTACCAGCCCAAGAGAAGGCTAAGGGAATTGGGATAAATGAGGATGCAGCTATATCTAGAGAAAAAATCTACGAAACTTTCCACAACTGCTGGGAAAGACAAGGGCAATAGGGCAACTTCTAACAGGAGGACCACTATCCGAGACCCTAATGTTCCTTCATAGGCCCAGGGATTCTGTGCAGCGGTGCATGTCTTTCTGGAGGACTCGCACGTGGAACCCCCTAGTGGATCCGGTACTGTCATTCCTCCAGTAGAGGCCCCAAGCACTGATGCTTGGGCTCAGAGTGATGCATAGGGCACTAATGCCCATACAGATGGAGCGATTATGTAGAGAGTACCCTCTTTTTACCTTCATCTCTGCCTTTCTTTATTTCTACTTGTGAATGTTTTTAGTTGCATTTGAGGACAAATGTTTTAATTTGTGGTGGGGTGAGGCCCATCTTTTGTGACTCCATTTTGTTTATATAATTGGGCTTTGCGCTAAATTCGTGTTATACACTGCTTTTTGCTGATGTTTGAGCTTGTGGCTCCTTGTGCTTTAATTGTACATGATTTTTTACCTTTAAAAAAAAAATTTCCACCTCTTATATGTTTTGAATTTGTTTGTTCTCTTGCAAATTTGAGTATCGGTTTTGATCAATACCGATGACTTGAATATTGCTCATAATCGAACATAAATGAATGGGCGGCTACGACGAAGCCAATTGAAGTTGGATAGACAATATGTGAACTCCTTGCATCTCGTTGTGCCTAGCCAATTATTAAATCGAGTCTCTTGTGATGAACATTGCACACTAGCGAAAATGTGAAGTGTTGTTTGACTTTTGTGTCAATGCCTTGTGTGATGAGCTTACCGTGGTGATGACACCTAGAATTTTTCCCCGTTGGTCCGGTTGACTAAGTGATACAATTTCTTGAGATGATCTTAGGCTACTTTAAAGAGTGTGAACCAATTTGAAAGAATACCTCTTTTGTGGCTTACCTTTTGAGTGTGTGACTTCTTTTGAGCACCCTTTGTGCCTAAACCTTTTCTTGGAAGAAACTTGGTAACATTGTAACCTCTCCTTATCCGTTTCCCATAATCCTCATGATCTGTGGTTTGTTTGAATTGCCAACTTAGGCCAAAATCCTAAGTTGGGGGTGTGGTGAAAAGAGAAGGCAAATCAAGTAGATGCAAAAAAGTCTCTTGTGCCCATGTTTTGAGAAAAATGGAACCCCTCTATATAAAAAAGAGAGAGAAAAGAATTAAAAAAGAAAAAGTTGTGAAATAAAGTTGTGGAAATACAAATAAAATGGGGTTCCCAATGACTCATAGAAGATAAATAAGAGGTGACTTTTGAGCTTGAATTAAATTGATAAAGAGAAGGAAAGAAGGTGTTGTTCACATTACATTTCATGAGGATTTTCAGCCTATAAGCCTAAATGACCATACCATTACACTCAGCCCCATTATAAGCCTTGAAAAGACCTTTTTGATCTTGAATGAGCTGAAGCAAAAATTGATTGGAAAATAAGGGGAAACCTATGGGTGATATCATCCATTGTGTTTATCTTTTTGAGTGTGAGTGTTGATCTTGTTTCCAGAACTTTAATTGATTGAACCATTGAGTAAATATGGAATCATTCTTTTAGTGAGGGCATTTGAATACCTTTTTTGAGCTTGAACTTGCATTTGAAGCAAGTCTAGGGAGCTTGAGATTCTTTGGTAATGGTGAGACACAACTTGAATCTTTGAGTGCACAATTGATCCTTGCGCAATTAAGTTGAGACCTTTTCTGTGCATTCATGATTGAGTCTTGTGTAGCACTGTTTGAGAATTTTTTTTGAACTGCTGAACTTGAGTTTTACTTGAGGAGAGGCAAAAGTTTAAGTTCGAGGTGTTGATGAGTCCACAATTTGGACTCATTTAGCGCTTTATTTTGATAGATTTAGTGTCCTCAAATTCATATATTGTCTCAATAATTGATTTTTATCCTTAAGTTTCAGGTATTTGGGTTGAGAGACAATGCATGGACGTTATCAAACAATAAAAGGAATAAGGTGGCTGAAAGAACGAAGAAATGAAGGCCTGAGGATCGCTTAATGCATTAGGCAAGTCGTCGAATGGCCGTAACCTTACCCAAAATTCCAGTGTGCTGAGCCCCGAAGGAAAAGATCAAGTTGGCAATGAAAGGGAGCAGTCGGCGCATCGCCGAACAGTTCTGCAAAGCAAGTCTATATCGCCGAATGATTCAAAACGTGAAGATGCTAAAGGCAAAAGCTGAAAGGCGATGAACCAGACCAAAGGGCAGATCACCGAGTGCATCGGCGATCCCGACTAACTACACCGAGTGGTCCTTCGCAGCACAAAATCTTGAAAACTATAAATACCCATTTAAATCTGTAGTTTAGTATCAAGTTGTATCGAATTATTATCGATTCTCTAGACATTTTTGCAGTTCATAGAGGTTTTAGAGACATTGTTCTTTAGCTTTGAAGATTTGAAGGTTTACAATTCTGAGAAATTGGAAGTGGGTCTTGAAGAATCTTCATCCTTGACGTGTTTAAAGACATTTTCTATCTTACCCATTTGTTTGAAACACTTTTTGGTAAGAATTTCTATCTCTTTATCATGTCTAGCTAAAACCCCAATTCTTGGGGAGTGATTATGTGAATATGGGTAAAATTTACAGTTGGGTATTGCTCATTGTTAGTCTATTTGTTGTTTCAATGTGATTTCATTTTGTAGTTGAGTTTGAACTTAATGGGATTTCAGTTGCAAATACGATTTCATCTAGGTGTTTTGGGCTTGCTTGAGAGAGAGATTTTAAAATCAAAACTACTAAATCGATAACATGTGGTTATTAGGTCGTCGTGGGTTCAGCTCGAGATAGTGAACTCTAGGCCTTATCCCATACATTCAGCTCGAGAGAGTGAATGGGCTAAGGCGAAGGTTATGCTTAATTGTTGCAACTCGGTGTTCGAGAGAAACCGAGTTGATTCGGGGTAAGTTGTTCGAGAGATATTTATCCCTACTAAAGTCTAACTTATTTACAAATGTTCAACAATTTACTATCAATAACATTTACTTAGTTGTTTATTTTATCCCATATTCCTATCATATCCCAAGAATCCCGTCTCCCTATCTCGCATCTTTATATTT
>JAJOOF010009260.1:0-27325 GCA_029582545.1 Solanum lignicaule
TAAACAAGTTTCCGGTAACTTCCGAAGCACATTTTTAAGAACTTTTTGGGTCAAATTCAAATATAATCATTTCATTAAGTTCTCGACTCCAAACTCACATGTGAGGCTCTAGTTTCACTCTATTATTTTCCGAGTCGTTACAAAACTACTCAGGCAAATATCAATTGTGTACTCAAAGATTCAAGTTGTGACACCCCATTAGCAAAGATTCTCAAGCTCGCAATACTTGCTACTAATGCAAGTTCAAGCTCAACAAAAGCATTTGAATGCCCTCACACAAATGATGATTCCATAATCACACACAAAGTTCTAATCATTTAAAGCTCAGGAATTAGATGCAACGGTCACACTCGAAAAGAGGAACAAAATGCATACTTTCACCCATAGGTTTGCCCTTATTTTCCAATCAACCTTAGGTTCGGCTCACCCAAGATCAAAAAGGTCTTTAGAGGGCCTGTAATGGGGCTGAGTGCAAAGGTATAGTCATTTAGGCTTAGTTAGTTTCATCCTCATGAGATGTGGTGCTCTCAACACATCCTTCTTTTCTTCATTCATCAATTTTTCTTCTAGTGCTTTATAGTCATCTTATTATTTACTTCCCATGGATTGCTTGGAAACCCAATCTCTTTCGCACTTTATTTCACAACTTTCTTTTTAATTTCTTTTTGTTTTTTCTCTCGTTTTCTTCTTTTTTTAATATGGAAGGTTTCCATTTTGTTTTGCAATACCATGGGTTAAGAGAGACTTGTTCTTGCACTTCTTGATTTCTTCCTTTTCCTTTTCCCCAACTTAGGCTTTTGGCCTAGGTTGTCTATTCACTTAAACACTTCTCAAGACAATTCTAGGTAATGGATGAAGAGAGGTCTATGTTTTCATCAAGTTTCTTCCAAAGAAGGATGGGCTCAAAGGGTGCTCAAGAGAAGTTCACACGCTCACAGGGTAGGCCACAAAAGAGGTATATGTCAAATTGGCCCACACTCTTCAAAAGTTGCCTAAGATCATCTCTAGAGAAAGCCTTACTTAATCAATCGAACTAACGGGGCAAATTCTAGGTGTATTCATGCATGGTTCAAAATAAGCTCATCACACAAGGCATCGACACTAAAGTCAAACAAGACTACACATTTTTGCTAGTGTGCAAAGAGTTCACATATTGTTTATGCAACTTTATTTGGTCTCGTTGTAACCGCACATTCATGCTTGTTCGATTGAGAGCACTATTCAAGTAATTGGTATTTGAGGGAAACCAAGACTCAAATTTGTACGAGAACAACCACTTTCAACACAAGTGGTGGCGAAAATTTTCATTTTATGAAAATTTTCGAAAGTGTCAAAATATTTTTGCAAATTAAAAACATAAAGGAGCCATAAGCTCAAGCATCCACGAAAAGCAGTATAAGCTAAAATTAAAAGGAACAGACAACCCAAATGTACAGAAAAACACAAATATCCATAATAGGCAAACAAAGGTGAACCCCACCCCACCACAATAGAAATGTGTTTGTCCTAAAATGCAAGTAATATAATTGCAAATGAGTGCAAAATTTTCAAAAATAAATTCGGGGTTTTAGAGACTAACCTTTGATGCCGATCAAATAGCTTTTTGTAATGCTAAACAGCAAAGAAATCCAACCCCAAGCACTAATCACCGACTAAAATACTAATTTAAGGAAAAAAACTAGAAAATAAGGCCTTTGGTGTTATTTCGGAGAGTTTGTAATGAGGGAAAGTGAGAGATTCAAAAATTTAACCTTCTGTGTTTATATAACTGTTCAGTTCTTGTTCATTCAGCGACGTTAGTCGCACTCGCCAAACCATTCAGCGAAGTGTTGAATGGTCTTTTATCCCACCGTTTCTTCCAAATCTTCAATTTTCTGGGGGAGAAATCGATGGTCTGCATCGAGATCGCCGAACAGGTTGGCGATGCACCGAGCTGCTTTTCGAGTTCACCGAGTTTTACAGGCTCTGCAATGCACTAGCATTGAGCCCAACGGCAGATTCAGCCGAGCTCCCCGACCTATTAGGCGAATCGCTGAATGGACCTGTTGCTCGCCAACTTGAAGTTTTCCAAACTTATCTCATTTTTAACCTGCCACATTAACACACCATTATTTATAAAAGTAAAATCCTACATTTACGACCTTGGGTTGCCTCCGAAAAAGTGTTTTATTTAAAGTCGTGGCTCGACGTAGGTCCTGTCTCACTCTTTGTTGTTCGAGCTAGGCCTAGTGTCACTAGGTAACCCCAATATATCGTTTTGATGGAGCTGAGGCATTGGAAACATCAAGAGTGATCTTATGTGCTGGATTGATCTAGAATGAGATACAATCAATTGATTCAACGCTTCAACATTCTCTCTCATTTCGTCCAACACTCGATCTTGATCGGTGATCTTTTGGTGAATAATTTGAAGTGTTTCCTCAACACGACTTTTTTCATCTTCTCTAGACTTCTTCCGTGCATGAGGTGGTATGTACCTCCCTTGGCGTTTGCATTGATTTTCCACCTCAGATATTTTGGTGGTCAAGTCATTTAGTTGAGATACCAGTGAAGCTATCTTGAAGTCACCATCGACTTCTTGATCTGCCTCAACTGGCTTGCCACCCACTCACTCTGTCATTCTCAGAGGACCTACATACACAAACAATAAACAAAGAAAAACAAAACAAAAACTAAAATTAGTAAAAACTATACTAAAAAGAGAAAAAACTGTAGGAGAACTACGTCTTCACGTAACACCACTCCCCGACAGTGGCACCATTTTGATGCTTATCGTGACCAACGACACTAACCTACGATATGAGTGTCTATGATCGTCGATAGTATAGTATCCTAAGGGAGTGGTTTTGAGAATTGATAGAAAAAAAAATGTAGCTCTAAGTAGTCGTAGCTAAAGACATTAATGAACACAAACATGGTAAATTAAAGATGGGTGACACGAAAGTGTCAACTATTAATTGGGGGTTTTGTCACAAGTAGTAAATATAGCAAAAATTAACAAGAAAATCAAGTATGGGGAAATGTTCTTGGGGTGTGACCGCAATACAAGTTGAGATAAATCGTTAGGCACATGCTTTCAATAGAAATTGGCAAGATAATAGTGTCTAGGTTAAGTTTTAGATGGAAATAAGTTCCCTCTCGGGTAACATACCCCGTTTCAAATAGGTTCCTCTCGGACAACCATTTTGCGCATGAAGACCAGCCTACGCCTTATCCCCACTCACTCTATCGAGTTGAGTGTTAGGATATGGAACTAGGGCTCACCCTCTCAAGCTGAACCTCATGTCAACCCACTAAACACATGGGTGGTTTTTCATTTGCAACTACAAACCAATTAAATTAAACCACAACCACTAGGTGAAATCACCATTAAAATACATCTACCCTATCAGCAAGCAAGACCCAACAACAATATCAACACATATTAGCTAAATCACAGCCTAAGAATGGGGGGTTTTAGCCACACATCAAGAAATAACAAAATACACCTAAAATGATACTAAAATCAAATGGCTATAAGAAATTAAACCTTGATTTAAGGAAAGGAAGAAGAATGGAGAAGAGTCACTTCCAACTTGGGGAAGATTAAATCCTTGAGAGTTTTCATTAGATATTGAGAGAAAATAAGCATTTGAGAATACTATTTTTAATAAAATAAAGCCCTAAATGAGTCAAATCTGAGGACTCATCAATGACAAGTGTTTGCTTTTGTTTTGAGTCTAGTAAAGAGTATGATTGGATTGTTAGCAAAAAATATGGTAAGATCGATGGAGATGCGATCAATGATAAGCGAAGATCCATGATTTCATAAAAAAATTCAAGGTACAAGCTAATGTTGATAGAGAAAGGGATTGTGTTTTATGGTGGAAATTACATTTCAGATTTTTCATTGTGATTCTACATTCGTGGTGACGTATTTTGTCAAGGTATGAATTGGCAAGGTGAGAAATGATCAATTGTATACGGTATTGAGCATTTGAAAGGACTTACACCTGGGTTGAGTCGTAAGTTTACTACTATTGATTGTTAAGTACCTAAGAAAGGTTTTCAGGTAAAACTATTGGTTTAGAGTGAGATTAATGGTTAGAGTATTTATGATGGTTGTTAGTGTTGAGAGTATGATTCACTAGCTATGCTCAAGTGTGTTTTCACTTTTGTGGGTGGATCCCTAGCGGTGGATTAGGGGTACCAAATCCTGCGATGTTCTCTTGGTTGAGTGGGAAGATTGGGAAGTTTTGGTTATTTCGAATGACATAATTGGTGTTGTCTTGGAGTTGTTAAAGTATTTTAGTGGTTCTAAATGTACCACCTTCCTTATGAGAATTTATAGAAGAGATACCATGCGTATTTGTGGTTGTCCGGCAATCTTAATATTCCTCTAGTCGTCGAGGTTATATTCCATTTATGTGTGGTTGAATGTAGGGATCATTCGGTCCAACTCTACTATTCTTAAGAGGTATTATACAATTTCTAAATCTAGCATTTTGATAGTGTTGTTGGAAGGGTTGTATGCTTGAACATATCCCTCAATGAGTATATGATTTCTAGAGATCAAATTTGTTATAACTTAAGCTCATGGGAATTTATGTTGTGGGATGGAGATGTTGTTGAGAACTGTGATTGTTGGGTATTATGAATGTGTGATGGTTGGTTCAGGTTCACTCCTATTTGTAGTGAGTATTGACTTGGAACTTTATCATGCTTAAGTGCTAAAGCATTCGTCCGAATGATTGTGTCATGGTCCTTGATAACATGTTTTAGACGTGTATATGATCAACTTTGGTGGTTGTTGGGAATCGCTTTTGTTGTTAGTTAAGTTTACATACAACAATATTTAACTCGAGTGTTGAGATGACTTCATTGAGGCATTATAAGGGAGGATGTGTAGGTATTCAATTGCTTGGTTTGATGTAGGCAATGTGAAACCCTTAGGGGGTAATGAGATTCGGTAAAAAGGGCATGCGAGACAAGTATCCCCAATAATTTGACGATTCAGATACTACTTTATCCTTACTTTAGCCAGTCTTTCCTAATTTATCACTCGGGGACGAGTGATGGGTAAATTGGTATCAATTGTAATGACCTGATTTCCGTCGTTATGGAAAAGCCAATGGGAAAAGAATTCAGGCCAGAAACTTTTTTGTAGTATTTGGATTTTTCCCAACCTAGTCCAGATTTGGACGAAATCGGAGTCATTAAGATGTAGGGAAATCTGGAAACAAATGACAGATCTATTAATTAATTTAATTGCATGAGTGGATACTTAAGACGTTAAGTATTCCATACGACTTTATGGAATTGAATTCAGGCGAGTAGAGCTCCCGGAATTGATCTTGGCGTAAGGGGTATTTACTGAGCGTCGTGGGTTAGAGGTGTGTTGTGAAATGAGAATTTAGGAATTCTTGCAATAACTCTCTGTCTCGAGAATGCCGCTTTGGCGTTGGGTTTTGCCGCTCTGGCAGGGCCACTTTGGCTGGGTAGTGCCCGCTATGGCGGACCCGACGTGAATTAACCCCTAAACGATCTTATTCTACACTTTTCAACTTTTAGAGCTAAGGAACGACCCCCGACGACTCATACTCATTTTTTCACCATTCTTGAGGTGAAAGGTAAGCTTTTCACTCCCCGAATCAGTTTCTCGATCCATAGAACGTAATAGAATGGGTAAATATTGTTTGGGGAGGGTTTTGTTATATATTCTATGGTGGAAAAAACCCTAAATTGGATAATTGGGATCATGGGTTGATCTAGAGTTCATAGAATTGTTAGTAATTCAGGTAATTGGGGATTTTTTATTGATTCTCGTATTATATTAATTGTGTGTAGACCAAGTAAAGTGGAATGAATTCGAAAAGGGAAGGATCAAGTTTCTTAGGGTTTCAAGCTTGTTTCGAGGTAGGTAATGGTTTTGATTCTATGTTTGTGTGATGTATGCTTGTTCTTGCTTCATTATGATACTTGTGTATGTATGAATGTTGTCATGTTGATCACACTTGTTGTAAATGAGATAGATGAATATCATTGCCATGAATTCATTACTTAAATGTATGATCTTGATGATGTACTTGTGTTTGTGTTTGTGGTGTGTGAATGGGATCGGATTGCCACATTCCGACATAACTAACTTGGATCAGATTGCCACATTCCAGCATAAATATGGGATTAGACTGCCACGTTCTGGCATAAATATGGCATCGGTTTCCATGTTTCGGCATAAATATGGGATTGGATTGCCACATTCCGGCATGCCAACTGTTTGGATTTGGTTTCCATGAGAGGACCGTTGAATTAGGTTCTGTGAGAGGACCATTGAATTGTGTTGTGTATCTACTTTTGATGTGTTCGTTCATATCTAATGAGGATTGATATTAGAAGATGGTATGTTGCTCTAAATTGATATAACTATGATATGTGAGAATCGTGAAGTTGTTCATTGTTCTTATATGTTAATGATATTGTATATGTTCGATATGTGGATGTGATTATATTGTTGTATTGACTAATGTATGTTACACCTATTGGGATAGCCGTTTGATCCTACTAGTACACGGTGGTTGTGTACTGATATGACAGTTGCTCTTAATTTTGTTGAGTACAGGGCATCTTCCGGCGGCTATTGAAAGACCTCATTTAGAAGATCAGTGATCGCCGATTCGAATTCAAGGGTGAGCCTGTTCTTTCAGGCTGCCTTGAGTTCTCTTTTTGTCTAGTCCATCATTTACTGACTTAGACTAATTCTTTAGATGGTTTTCTCTTTTAGACTTATGAATCTTGTTAGAGTTTTGGTACATTGAATTTCAGGTTCTAGGTATTTAATTCCGCATTTGTTTAGTTAATTAACTTGCTTCCGTAACTTAGTGCCTTGGTTTTCATAAAATTTGTTACTTTAGGTCGTAGTAATGGTTCTCCCACTGGAGGGTTTGTGTGGGTGCCAATCACGACGGTCTGTGTTGTGATATTGAAATACAACTATGATTATACACATGAATATTTGTGGAAAGTAATTTGTCATGTTTGTGTTGTAAAAGAAATATTTGGGTCATATTTCCTTTATTGGACCCACGAAACTATGTTTATGGGTAATTCTATAACAACAAAATTAAAATTTATGGAAAGGTCCTTCTAAAGAGGAAAGGAAATTTGGCAGTGTGCTGACTCTAAACAATGTTTGTATCAGACAAAACTGTACTAAGTAGAACAAAATATTTGTGAGAAAAAAACTACCTCATAGAGGGATTTTCAAACTGAACATTTTTATTTGTTCTTACTTGCTTGAGTCAAACTATTTGTGACATGAACGCTTAGGACATGTCAATTACAAAATATTGTAAGGAAAACTGATCAACTTAGATGTTTTGTCTAACTTTGAGTGCAATAAATAAAAATGTCAAATTTGTGTTGAATCTAAGTATGTAAAGCATTCTATAAATCTGTTGAAAGTAATTCTAATTCCTTAGAGTTGATTTATACGGACATTTGTGAAATGAAATCAACAACATCTCGTGGTGGTAAGAAAGTATCTCATTACTTTTATTGACAATTGCATTACATACGATTATGTCTATTGATTGAATGGTATGGATGACGTAATAGAAATGTCTAGGGAATACAAAATTGAAGTTGAAAATCAGTTGGGAAAAAGATAAGAGGTTATAGGGATGGAGAGTATAAATCTCCTTTTAACGCAATATGTTTGGAAGTGGAATTATCTATCAAACTACTATCATATTCACTTTCATCTAATGGAATTGCATGATAAAAAAAATGAACTTTGAAGGAAATGATGGATGCATTACTTATAAGTTTAGTTTTACCACGAAACTTGTGTGGAGAAGCTATCTTACAGCAAAATGGAACAACAAAAAGTGTTGTTTGTACAGAAAGAAAGCAATAAATTTTTTTTTTGTTCAGGACACAATCTATTCCATATGAGAAATGAAAAAGAAGGAAGTCCAACTTGAAATATTTCAAAGTGTTGGGGTGTCTAGCCAAATTCCAAGTTCCTATGCCAAAAGGATCAATATAGGACCTAAGAATGTGAACTGTAAAATTAGACTTGAGTAGTCTAGTGAGGAGTCTAAAAAGACCTTGGAAAGAACCAAAGGAGATTGTACTTGATAAATTAATTTAGAGGTATAGTAAATGTCAAAGGACATCTACTTCTTTCAAATTTGATTTTGTAACATTTCTTCTTGAAAATAAGTCTCATATATTTAATGAAGCTATGTCTTCTGCGAACTACATCTCTGGGAAAAAGGCTGTCAATAGTGAGATTGATTCAATCTTGAGTAATCACACTTGGAGGCTGATTGATCTCCCTTGGTGCAGTATATGACCTTCAAATTCATTAAATGGATGTGAAAACAACTTATGAAATGGAGAATTGGAGATAGAAATTTACATGGAACAACCCGAGGGTTTTATGGTTGCTGGGTGCAAACTTGTTACGCCACTTTATGGACTAAAACATGCACCCAAACAATGATAAGTGAAATTTGACCAAACCATGTTGGCAAATGGTTTTAAGAATGATGGAAGTGATAAACGTGTTTATATTAAAGATACTCCAAATCACAAGGTGATTGTTTGTTTGTATGTTAATGGCATGTTGATCATCAGAAGAGACACTTATGCCAAAAATACTTCTAAACATATTCTAGAAAGAAATTTTGAAAGATCTTGGAGTTGCTGATGTGATCTTAGGTATAAGAACTGTTAAAACTCCACAATGTTTAGCATTGTCATAGTTCTCATTACATTGAAAATGTACTTGACAAGTTAAAGTATTTGGAGTTTAGTACTTCCAAGATTCCAACAAATGTGAGCTTTGCACTTTAAAAGAATGAAGGTGAAAGTGACTCAAAATTGAATTATGCTAGAGTATTGGGAAGTATGATGTATATCATGAAGTGTACGCAATCATATATAGCATGTGCTATTAGTAAACTGAGTCGGTTCATTAGTAATCCTAATCAAACTCATTGGATGCAAATTAAAAGATTTTAGGGTATTGAAAGCATAATCAAAATTATGCGTTGCATTATAACAAATATCCAACAGTATTGAAAGGATATAGTGGTGCAAATTGGGTCACCGGTAAAATAAAGAAAAATCCACGAGTGGATATGTATTTACTCTTAGTGGAGGAGTTGTTTTTTGGGAATCTTCCAAATAGATGTGTGCTGCTCGCTCTATAATAGAATATGAGTTTATCGCTCTAGATGAAGCTACTGAATAAGTTGAATGGCTCCAAAATTTCTTGAAAGATACTTTTTAGGCACAAATATTTGGCAAGGTGATAGAGCATGATGTATAATGGAGACCCAAATGTCAAAGCCCAAATCAACTCACAATAGTATGCCTACTGTAATCTTCAAATTGAGTAACTACTATGGGGTGATGGCTGAGGAGTGCCGATACACGATTATTGGCAACTTCGTTTGAACAAGGCCTAACATAGAACGCATTCGCTCAATCTTGGCTGAAAAGATATCTCTCAAAGGAGACGTCAAAATAGGTGCGGATGATTTTTGTACGGTCTTTATTGATGTCACAAATAAAGATGATTGTAAAATGATATGGTTCAAAAGGTTAATTGAAATAGATGGTACGGTTATGTGGCTTAAAAAATGAACCCCCAATTATACACCAGAGGAAGATTCTCCTATTGTGCCGGTATGGGTCTAATTAGCAGGTTTACGATACCACTGTCATACATGGTATTATGTGAGACAAATAGGATCCCCTATAGGCAACCCTTTATATCTTGACACTGCTAGTGATTATCGATAGACCTAGAACGGCAAAGGTTCTAAGGTTGAGAATTCTAAGCCTAGATGGGATAAGACAAACCAACACCAAAAGCACAAAGCCAAACAAAAAGAACCCCAGAAGCACAATATTGATAACAAAAAAATTCAAACTGGAGGACAAACGAACAAAGGACTAGGAACAACATAGAGAAAGGAAAGGTGCATGAAGAGGAGAAGACTAGCATACTTGAGGATGAACAAATGGGGACCGAAATGCAACAAACAACTTCAGATAGTTTGTGGTATGGCTAATGGTCCTTGCGCAGTGTTCGGAGATTTCAATACTATTTTGAATGCTGATGAGAAGAAGGGTGGAGTGCCTCATACTTTATCCAAGATCTTGGACTTCATAAGTTGTATGGATGATTGTGGTCTTATGGACACTCAATTCATTGGAAGTGCTTACACTTGTTGTAATGGTAGGTGAATGAGGTGGAGAATCAGTATGAGACTTGACAGAGTTATTATTAATGATGCATGTACCTCCAAATTTCCCCTTACCTGAATTCATCATCTCCCTAAGACCGGTTCTGATCATAATATTTTATTGTTTCAAGGAACAAGAGGGTTTTGTAGATGTGGTCAAGGAAGTTTGGGACAATGAGATCATGGGAAACCCAATGTGGAGACTACAAAATAAACTCAAAAACCTTTCTAAAGCTCTTAGCAAATGATCCAAAGAATGTATTGGAGACGTTTTTGATATTGTCAAACAAAAGGAGGAACATAACAAGTTAATGGAGAAGCAATATGAAATGAATAACCCCGATCACAATAGAATCCTTTTTTACAAATCTCACGCTGATTACATTAAATGGCTGAAGCTTCAAGATTCCATTCTGAGGCAAAAAGCTAGAGTCAAGTGGGCAGAAAAAGGTGAAACTAACTCCAAAGGGAGAAGAAGACATGCTCAAATCCTTAGGATTAAGGACTCTACTGGCAGATGGTTAGACAATACTGACCAAATATCCCAAGCAGCAATTGATTACTTCATCAATATTTTCACTCACTCAAATGATACCGGATCTTCCAGTGATTCCTTCTTGAGATATTTAGATACTTTGGTTACTGATATTGATAATGACTTTCTGGAAGCTATTCCTACCGAGGAGGATATTAAGGCTGTTGTTTTCTCCATGGATCCTAACAGTTCTGCAGGTCTAGACGAATATAAGGTATGCTTTTTCAGTTTGCTTTGAACACTGTTGAGCAAGACATTACTAAATATGTGAGAGCTTGTTTCACTGGAGCTAATTTAACTTGGTTCTTTTCCCACTAGTGCTTGGTTTTAGTTCCAAAAGTAAAGGCTCCTGATCATTTTCCACAACTCAGGCCTATAAGCTTGAGTAACTTTACAAACAAAATCCTCTGGAAAATTCTTTCCTTTAAACTTGGCCATGTCCTTCCTAAACTTATTTGTAAAAACCAATCACGCTTTATCAAAGGAAGGCTAATTACTGAAAACATTCTTTTGGCGCAAGAAATTGTCCATGACATAAGAAGGGGTAATGTTGGCGGGAACTTGGTTATGAAATTAGATATATCAAAGGCTTACGATATAGTTTCTTAGGTTTTACTTATGTCTGTCCTCAAAAAGCTTCGCTTCAGAGAACGTTTTATAGAACTCATATATAGAATCATTTCAAAAAATTGGTATTCTGTAATTGTTAATGGGTCCAGACATGGTTTCCTTGGTTCTTCTAGAGGTCTCAAACAGGATGATCCTTTGTCTTCTGCTTTATTTATTATTGGTGTTGAGGACCTCTCCAAAGCTCTTAATCATCTAAATAACATAGTGGATTTCAAAGGTTTTACCATTAGCAAAAATGGACCTCAAGTGAATCACCCATGCTTTGTTGATGATATAGTCCTTTTTCTTCTATTGACAAACACTCTATTAAATTGATGATGATGCAATTCAGGATATATCAGGAGGCATCAACTCAAGAGATTAACAATGAAAAGAATTGATTCATTACTTATAAGGATGTGAACTTCATAATCAATAGGAAGATCAAAAGATGGACATGTTGGTGTCTTTTTTTTTTTTAAAAAAAAGGGGCAGCACAAAAAGAGAGAAATGACTCTCAATGGATTGAAATGACTTTCAATATCTTTCAATTTATTTCAATAATTTTCTTCAGCATTGAGGGGCTTTATATAGCCAACAAAAAACATAATCTGCATAATTTTAAATTTAAAACAACCTACAATATCTCAACAATTCAAACAACCTAAGAAAAATTCAAAATTCAAATTCATCTTAAACTAAACACTCCTCCTTTGCTTTAGTTACTGCAATTGAAAAAATACTCAATTTTTGCATTGGTAGTTGATTCCGTATTCTTTTCATTATTCTTGAACTTGCAAAATTTCTTTATTTTTCTTCTTCTTCTTTCGATTTTGTGCTTCAAAAACACCTTCCATGACATTGTCTTGTGTAGAAATTTATTTGAAAATCTTTAATCTGAACTTTTGTAGGATTTGCAAAATATTGTTGTAAAGATTTTTCTTCCTTCACAACATCACATATCACACAGGTTTCAAAATATGGTTTTATTCTCACAGACCAAATTTGATAGTTTTCGCCTGTAAAAGTTTTTGGGGCATTCAAAGAGAGGTTTTTGTTTGCCATTATTTTTTGTTAAAACTTGGATTAGAAATGCCCGTGCATTGAAAAAAATAAGTACGGGTTGAACATAGTAGCCCTGACGGGTTAAAATGGATAGCCTTGATGCATTAAAAAGATTGGAAAATAGTCCTTGTGGGTTAAAAGTAGTATGGTAGTTCTTTGGAAGATTTCACAGATCCCGTAAGATCAACAAAGCTCTTGATACCACTTTTGGTCTTTTAAAAAAAATGGGCCTACACCGAAAGATTGATGTCTCTCAATAGATTGAAATGACTTTCAATAGCTTTCAATTTATTTCAATAATTAGTAAAATTTCTGGTGCTTCACGCAGGAATTTTATATCACGGAATATATAAAATAATACTTAAAACCTATTGAAGTTTGCATAATCAAGACACAACTTCCGATGCAAGTCTCTACGATCGTACAATAGTTTAGTAACCGAAGAGAGTGGTTTTGAGAATTAATAGAAAAATAAAATTTAGTTTTAATTAGTCATAGCTAAAGATATTAATGATTAAAAACATTGTAAATTAAAGGGGGACACAAGAGTGTCAATTAACAATGGGATTTTTTTCACTAGTGATTAAAAACAACAAAATAAACAGGGATTTCTAAATAATGAGAGGGGGGATTCTTGCGATGTGAATGGAATACGGGTTAGACTAAATCATTGGGTACATGCTTTTGATAAGGAACTCGTAGAGTAATTATGAGTAGGCTAGACTTTAAAGGGGATAAGCTCCCTCTCAAGCAACTTACCCCGTTTCAAGCGGGTTCCTCTCGGAAACCCACTTGCCGCATGAAGAACAACCTCCACCTTAACCCACTCACTCTCTCGAACTGAGTGTGTGGACATGGGACTAGGGTTCACTCTCTCGAGCTAAATCTCATGTCGACCTACTCGCACTGGCCATCAATTTGGTGGTCTTAGTTTTACGACCTCTCTCTCTCGCAAGCCGAAGACACATATATGAGATTATATTTGCAACTACAACTTCATTAATTTTATCCACAACCACTAAATGAAATCACATTTAAACTACAGATAGACTATCAACAAGCAAGACCCAATAACCAATCTAACCCATATTCACAAAATCACACCCCAAGAATTGGGGTTTTTAGCCACACATCAAGAGATAGAAATTTATACCTAAATGAGCTTGCATTCAAATGGGTACGAAAATTTAAGTCTTGTTATAGGCCAAGAATGAAGAATCCAAGAGACCCAAGTCCAAATCCTTGGAGATGAAACCCTTTGGATCTTCAAGTGTTCAAAACCCTTTCAAACTTAGAGCAAACGTTTCAAAAAGTACTATTCTATATGAAAATTATATAATTGTTCCACACTTACAACTACAACTCTAGGTAGTATTTATAGTTTTCACTGATTTGTGCTACAGCAGATCATTCGGCGTCATTAGTCGGAATCACCGATCAACTCGGTGATTCCCCTTTTGGTGTAGTTCATCGCCATCTTGCAAAATCCTTCAGCATCGTCGTGCTCTAGGTCACTGGGAGACATGGTACTGCTTCGCGAAACTTCTCGGTGGTGCGTCGACTGCTCCTTTGTTCCACCAACTTGATCCTTTCCTTTAGGGCTCAGAAAATTGGAACAAAAGGCGAAGTAAAATCATTCAGCAACTCACCAAGTGGATTGGGCGATCCTCATGCCTTCATTTCTTCGTTCCTTTCAGGCTTTTCATTCCTTTTTGCGATGTAGTGTCCATGCTTTCCTTCAAACTTCAAATACCTGAAAATTAAATGTTTTCATCAGATATTGGGATAAAACATGCATTTGAGGACACAATTTCTATTAAAATATAGCACTAAATGAGTCCAATTTGTGGACTCATCAACACCCCCAACTTAAAGTTTTGCTTGTCCTCAAGCAAACTCTAGTTCAGCCGTTCAAAAAGGGTGTCTTGAATAGTGCTACACAAGAGTCAATCATGAATGCACACAAAAAAACTCAATTTACTTATGCAAAGATCAAATGTGCACTCAAAGATTCAAGTTGTGACTCACCAATATCAAAGAATCTCATGCTCACAATATTTTCTTCAAATGCAAGTTCAAGCTCAACCAAAGTGTTCAAATACCCTCACACAAGGAATGATTCCATATTTACACAATGGTTTGCAGTTTAAAGATTTGAAATAAGATGTAACACTTACACTCACAAAGATGAACACAATGCATGCTTTTACCCATAGGGTTTCCCATATTTTCCAATCAACATTTGTTTTATCTCACTCAAGATAAAAAAAGGTCTTTTCAAGATTTTTAATGGGGCTGAGTGCAAAGGTATGGTCATTTAGGCTTAGCGACTTTCATCCTCATGAAATGTGGTGCTCACAACACCTCCTTTCCTTTTCCTTCATCATTCTCTTTAGTGTTCATAAGTCGTCCTATTATTCACTTTCCAAGGATTGTTTGGGAACCCCATTTCTTTTGCACTTTATTCTGCAACTTTCTTTTTCATTCTTTTCTTTTCTTTTTCTCTTTCTTTTTTTTTTTTTTGTATATGGAGGGGTTCCATTTTCCTCAACACCATGGGTTAACAGAGACTTTCCTTGCATTTCTTGACTTGCCCTTATCTTTTAACCACACCCCCAACTTAGGCTTTTTGCCTAAGTTGGCTATTCAATTAACCACAATTCAAGAGGATTATAGGTAGTGGATTAAGAAAGGTCTATTTTTCATCAAGTTTCTTCCAAAGAAAGGTAAGGCTCAAAGGGTGTTCAAAAGAGAATCACACGCCCACAGGGTAGGTCACAAAAGAGGTATAAGTTAAATTAGTTCACACTCTTAGAAAGTTGCTTCAGATCATATCAAGAGATAACATCATTTAGTTGACCAGACCAACGGGGCAAATTCTAGGATCTATCATGCATGGTAGAAAGTAAGCTCATCACACTAGGCATTGACACTACAGTCAAACAAGACGCCACACATTCACTAGTCTCCAATGATCATTACAAGAGACTCAATTCGATAAATGGCTAATCACAACGAGATGCAAGGAGTTTACATAATGTCTATGCAACTTCATTTAGCCTCATCATAGCCGTACATTCTTGTTCGTTTGATTCTAAGCACTATTCAAGTCATCGGTATTGATCAAAATTGAAACTTAAATTTTGCAAAAGAATAGCCACATTCAACACACAAGAGGTGACAAATTTTTGGACGGGTCAAAAATCATTTTGCAATTTAATACAAAAGGAGCCATAAGCTCAAACATTCATAGGAAGCAGTATTTAACATAATTTAAGCACAAAGCCCAAGTATACACAACATACGAACATCAAATAGCACACAAAGGTGGGCGTCACCCTACCACAAATAAAAGCACTTTGTCCTCAAATGTAAATAACACAGAATTCGAAAGGTAAAATAAAGAAAGACAGAGAGGGAGGTAAAAAGGGGATCCTGGCTAATTGGTCACTCCATCTGTCTGGGCTTCAGTGCTCGGAGTGACCCTTAGAAGGACCAGCTTCACTGGGTCCAACAGTAGTAGCCTTTGCCAAGGAAGCCTGCACATCAACATTTATCATGATTTCTTCAGTCTCGGCTATGTCGTCTACTGCAGCACCCTCAAACATCTCTTAGTAAATATTTGCCTTTGATTCAGGATCGGCTTTTGTGTCTCTAATGAGAGGATTGAAATGCTAAGCGGAAATGTAATCCAAGTCTAAGCACAATTCAATAACTAAAATGCTCTAAAAGTGAAAGATTTATAAAAACTAGAGTGCAGGTGTGAGTTTGGATAGATAAAAAGTGAGGGAAAGTGAATGAAGTTGAAACTTTTAAACCTTTGGCTTGCAAAAACCGTCAAGTTTTCGCCCTCTCCGTGACATTAGTCAAGCTCGCCCACTCACTCGGCGGAATGCCGACAGTTTAGTTTTTTCGCCAAAATTTACAAAACCTTTGGTTTACGGGGGCCCCCAAACAGCAGTTTCCATGTCGGCGATTCGCCAATAATTTCCCAAGCTCACCGAGTTTTACAGACTCCAATGTTGATGATGTCTTGAGTCAAATGACGGATAAGGTCAGATTCGCCGACCCCTTTGGTGACTCACCGACCGGATCTATTGTTGTCCATCCTTAACTTTTTCGAACACTTCTCATACTTTAGCCTGTACAAACAACACACCATTATTTTACCAAGAAATAAAAATAAAACAAGTAAAGGGGTTTTGGGTTTCCTCCCAAACAGTGCCTTAGTTAACGTCACAGTACAACGCAAGTCCACCTTCAAACCTCGCTCTTAGGGTTAGCCGTAGTATCACTTGGCAAACCCCCTTGCTATCTCGAATTTAGGTGACACGAGATATGGCCCATTTGGGTCTCCAACTGCTTGATTGAAATAGAATGGAAGGTGACGGTTTGGCTAAGGGTAGAAACATCTTCTTTCATCCCTTTCAACATTTTGTTTTGACTATTCAACTTTGTTGAGGATACGCGAGAGCATATCCTCAGACCTACCACCTTCTGAATTCTTGGGCTTCTGGTGCTCATGCGGAGGCATATATCTATCCTTCTAGCCTTCGTCTCTAGCCTAGCCTTGGCTACCACCCTCCCTTGAGTAGTTTTAATGATATCCCCCGCCTTGATTTGCTAGAAAATTTACCTCCTCGTTATATATGGCTTCAAATTTCATCTCTTCAGGATTTGCACACCTGACCCCCACAACGTTGACACTACAGGCACCAGCCCCCATGACATTTTTGGATAGAATGTCAAGCTGTGTCATGATTTTGGCCATGTTTTGGTCTCTCTCATTGTCTTTTTTTATCTGCTCCTTAGATAGCTTGAATGTGAGAGGGGATACATGATCCTCGCGAGTGTACCACACTCTGTTGATGGTTTTCATTCCATCTAAAAGTTGGGCTGCTACTGCGTATGGCTGTTGCATTAAGACTCCAGGCGAGAGTTATCAACGACAGCTTTGTTTACCAAATCCAAACTCCGGTAAAAATATTGAAGTAGCACATTTTTCAGAAAACCGTGGGTTGGGCAATGCATTACCAACCTTTTGATCCTTAGCCATGTTTCCTGCAGAGGCTCTCCTTCTAGACGTTTAAAGCTATGAATGTTATCCCGTAGTGACATCATGTTCAAGGGAGGGAAAAATCACACCTGAAATGCGGTTACCACCTCTTCCCAAGAAGTGATGGATTCTCGTGGTAGCTCAGCTAGCCACTTGCATGCCTCTCCCATCAACAAGAAAGTCAATAGCCTCAACCGAACCGACTCCTGAGAGATGTTTTGGAACGAGAATAGTCTGCACATATCTACTAAGTTTCGAAGATGCCTGTGAGGATCCTCATGATACAGTCCGCTAAAAAGTCCATTCTGTTGCAAGAGTTGCAACATGGTGCTCGTTATGTGGAATACTACATTTCTCTCGGCTGGGGGTAAATGGATGGCTCCAACATCTCCCATGAGATAGGGACCATTGATGTTGGGCTCTTAGACATCATCGAGATTTCCGATGTCGTCTTAGTGGCCTACCTGGCTACCGTTGCTACCATTACCACTGATGCTTTCTAAAATATTCACACAGCAAACAAAACAAAACTAACAATTAGGTAAGTAGACTACAATTAGGAAGAACCAAAATTCTACTAATCTAAGAATTATCAAATAACACCACTCCCCGGCAGCGGTGCCATTTTGATGTTTGCATAATCAAGACACAACTTCCGATGCAAATGTCTACAATCGTACAATAGCTTAGTAACCCAACCAAGGGTTGGGATCGTTCCCAAGAGAGTGGTCTTGAGAATTAATAGAAAAATAAATTTTAGTTTTAATTAGTCGTAGCTGAAGACATTAATAATTAAAAACATTATAAATTAAAGGGGGAAACAAGAGTGTCAATTAACAATGGGGGTTTTGTCACTAGTGAGTAAAAATAGTAAAATAAACAAGGATTTCTAAATAATGACGGGGGGATTTTCGGATGTGAATGGAATACGGGATAAACTAAATCATTGGGTACTTGCTTTTGACAGAGAACTCATAGAGTAATTATGACTAGGCTAGACTTTGAGGGGGATAAGCTCTCTCTCGAGCAACTTACCCCATTTCAAGTGAGTTCCTCTCGGACACCCACTTGCTCCACGAAGAACAGGCTCAGCCTTAACCCAGTCACTCTCTCGAGCTGAATGTGTGGACGTGGGACTAGGGTTCATTCTCTCGAGCTGAACCTCATGTCGACTCACTCGCACTGGCCATCAATTTATTTGTCTTAGCTTTACGACCTCTCTCTCTCGCAAGCCGAAAACACATATATGAGATTATATTTGCAACTACAACCTCATTAAGTTTATCCACAACCACTAAACGAAATCACATTTAAATTACAAATAGACTATCAACAAGCAAGACCCAACAACTAATCTAACCAATATTCACAAAATCACACCCTAAGAATTGGGGTTTTTAGCCACACATCAAGGGATAGAAATTTATACCTAAATGAGCTTGCATTCAAATGGGTATGAAGATTTAAATCTTGTTACAGGCCAAGAATAAGGAATCAAAGAGACCCAAGTCCAAAACATTAGATGAAACCCTTTGGATCCTCAAGTGTTCAAAACCCTCTCAAACTTAGAGCAAAAGTATCAAAAAGTACTATTCTATATGAAAATTATAATAATTGTTCCACACTTAAAACTTCAACTCTAACTAGTATTTATAGTTTTCACTGATTTGTGCTGCAGCGGATCATTCGCTGTCGTTACTCGAAATCACCGATCAACTCGGCGATTCACCGTTTGGTTTAGTTTATCTCCGTCTTGCACCATCCTTCAACATCTTCGTGCTCTGGGTCATTGGGCGACATGGTACTGGTTTGTGGAACTTCTCGGTGATGCATCGACTGGTCCTTTTTTCCGCCGACTTGATCCTTTCCTTCAGGGTTCAGCACACTAGAAGTAAAGATGAATTAGGACCCTTCGGCGACTTGCCAAGTGGACCTGAGGATCCTCAGTGCTTCATTTCATTGTTTTTTTCAGTCTTTTAGTTCCTTTTTGTGACGTAGTGTCCACACTTTACTTCAAACTTCAAATACCTGAAACTTAAAGGTTTTCATCATATATCAAGATAAAACATGCATTTGAGGACACAATTTATATTAAAATATAGCTCTAAATGAGACCAATTTGTGAACTCATCACCTATCCGTCACTGAAACTAAAATACTATTTTATCTTACATAAAAGAGTAATAATGTAAAGGAAAATAAAAATTATTACATCTTATCATTTATCCTTGATAACATAAGCATAAATTAATGAATGCAAAAATACATATCAGGATCGCTAACATAAGCAATAGTGTCACTGAGCCGCTCAACATGAGTAAAGTACACAAATATTTAATTGTGAAAAAGAAGAAGAAGAAGAGGAGGAGGTTTAGAATTTTCGTTGTTTTAAAATGAGAGGAAATCCCTCTATTTATACACAACAAATGGTAGTGTGAAAAAATATTTATTGTGCTTTATCGGGAAGATTACAACTATTTGGAAAAGTTTCAATCCTTCAAAATGGTCACAACCTTTCATAAAAGTCACAACTTTTCATAAAAGTCGCAACTATTCATTAAAGTCGCAAATTTTTATAAAAGTCACAACTTTTCATAAAAATTGCAAATCTTCATCAAAGTCGCAATTCTTCAAAAAATTCACATTCATAAATGTCATAACTTTTCATGAAAGGGGAAGGCTAGTTTTGGAAATAAATAAATTAAAAGTAAATTATGGTTTGTGGTGGTGCCACGTAGGCGGGCCTAAGGTTTTCTTATATATATATATACTAGGTAATTTACCCGCTCTTCGCGCGGGCATAAATAATCTTTCTAAGCTTTTGAACAGACTTTCTAATAATCGACTGTTATAAGAAAAAAAAAGTAAATTTTAGTAGGTTTTAAGAACATTCCAACTGAAATTAAATGATTTGACATTATCATATACCTCAAGAAATTTAAATATGTAATGAATGATTAAAAATATCATAATATATGTTTTCTATAAATGATTTGACATTATCATGTAGCAATTAAACATATTTTTTTATACATGAAAAATATAGAACTGATAATTTTATGGTTAGAATAACTCCTTGTTAAAAACAAATTATATAAAAGTTTTCTATAATCAATATTAGTTATAAATAAGTTAAGCCGGTTAAAAATGTACACCACAACAACATAAATAATTTTTTTAGAGACAATCTACTTGACTGAGGTCGAACATTCACCACATTTCGTTATTGTTACTTTGTTACTCTAACAAATTTATAGAAGGAGAAAAATAAGTTTGAAACAACAACAGAATAATATTGTTGACCTTTTTAGAAATTCATTTTTATAATGACCTGATTTTCGTCGTATGGAAAAGCCAATGGGTAAAGAATTGGGGCCAAAAAACTTTTTCGTTGTAACTTGAGATTTCCCAACCTTGTCCAGATTTGGATGAAATTGGAGTCATTAAGGTGTAGGGAAATGTGGTAACAATCAGTTAAAATCATTTATGATTTTGATTACATGAGTAGTTAGATAACTCGATAAAGAACCCGTACGACTTTACAGAATTGAATTCAGGCGAGTAGAAATCCCGAAATTAATCTTAGCGTAAAGGGTATTTTCTGATCGTCATTGGTTAGAGGTGTTTTGTGAAATGGGGGTCTTGAAATTCCTTAAATAGCTCACTGGTTCCGTGCAAGCCGCTTTAACGGGATTGGTGTCGCTCTGGCGGGAGCCGCTGCAGCGGGGTGAGGACCGCTATGGCGGGTTGGACGCGACTTAAATTAATAAATAAACCCTTAAACAACCTTATTTGGCACTTTTCAATTTTTAGAGCTAAGGAACGAACCCTAGGCGACTCCTACTCATTTTTCACCATTCTTGAGGCGAAATGTAAGTTTTTCACTCCCGGAATCCATTTTTCGATTCATAGAACGTAATAGAATGGATGAATGTTGATAGGGGAGGGTTTTGTTATAGATTCTATAGTGGAAACAACCCTAATTTGGATAATTGGGATCATGAGTTTGATCTAGGGTTCATAGAATTGTTAGTAATTTGTGTAATTAGTGATTGTTTATTGATTCCCATTTTATATTTATTGTTTGTAGACCAAGAAAAAGCGGAATGAATTTGGAAAGGGAAGGATCCAGTTTCTTAGGGTTTCGAGCTTGTTTTGAGGTAGGTGAGATTGTGATTCTATGATTGTGTGTTGTATGTTTTTTCTTGCTTCATTATGATAGATGTATGTATATGAATGTTGCATTATTGATCACACTTGTTGTAAATGACATAGATGAATGATGGTTACCACGAAATCATGACTCAAATGTATGATCTTGAGGATATACTTGTTATTGTGATTGTGGTGTGTTAAATGGATCGGTTGCCACGTTTTGGCATAACTAACTAGGATCGGTTGCCACGTTCTAGCATATTTATGGGATCTGTTGCCATGTTCCGACATAATTATTGGATCGGGTACCACGTTTCGGTGTGCCAACTGCTTGGGTGTGGGTTCCATGAGAGGACCATTGAATTGGGTTCCGTGAGAGGACCATCGAATTATGTTGTGTATCTACTTGTGATGAGTTCATTCATATCTAATGATGATTGATATTGGAAGACGGTATGTTGCTCTTAATTGGTATAACTGTGAGATGTGAGAATCATGAAGTTGTTCATTGTTCGTATATGTTGATGATATTGTATATGTTCGGTATGTGCATGTGATTATATTATTGTATTGACTAATGTATGTTACATTTATTGGAATTGCCGCGTGATCCTACCAGTGCACTGTGGTTGTGTACTAATACTGCACTTGCTTGTTCTTTGTTGTGTACAGGGCATCTTCAGGCGGATATTGATAAACCTCAACTAGATTACTATTGAGCGTGACTCGATTCAAGGGTGAGCCAATTCTTTCAGGCTTCCATGATCTTTCCTGTCTAAGTGCACTCTTTTTGGACTCAGACTATTTGTTTAAGGTGTTTGTTTAGTTTCGGGGTTGTACCTCTTGTTCTTAGACTTATCGTTAGTAGAGTTTTGGTACATTGACTTTAAGGTTCTAGGGGTTGTTCTTCTGCATTAGTTTGGTTAGTTGTTTGTTAAAACCTTGGAGTTTATGTGGACTTCATTTTTATCATCATTTAAACCTGCTTCCATATCTTTAAATGCCTTAGTTTTCTTAAAATTTGTTTGTTTGGGTTGTAGTAATGGTTCTCCCATCGGAGGGTTTTTATGCTTGCCAATCACGATGGTCTGGGTCGTGACAAAGTTGGTATCAGAGCCCTAGGTTCGTTGATCTCATTGTACCAAAATGAGTCTAGTAGAGTCTTGTGGAAAAGTACGATGACGTCCGTACCTTTCTTTGAGAGGCTATAGAACTTTAGGAAAAACTCACTTCTTTCTACTCCTTCGTGCTATGACTTGAATCTAATTGGTATCTGGGTGATACAAATTCGTATCTTTCCTCCTTCACTCTATGGTCCGAGCTAGAGCAACAACAGCGGTAACACCATCACAAGCAAGAGAGGATGTGTATAGACTACCGACAGTTGAATAAGGTCACCATTGAGAAAAAATATTCATTGCCTTAGATAGATGGCCTTTTTGACCAATTGCAAGGTGCATCGGTTTTCTCTAAGATTGATTTGAGGCCTGGTTACCATCAGTTAAAGGTTGAGGCGGTTAAGACTTCGGTTCGACCAAGTTTTGTGATTGAAATTAGCAGTTTTGTGGGGCTCGCTAGCTAGTATTGTCTCTTGTGGTATGAGTTGAGTCCAATTGGTATCTCAACAAGGTGAACTAGACGTTGTAGTCTAGGCTGAAGGGACACAAACAAGTTAATTGGAACTGAGAAGGTTCAAATTGGTATCTGGCCTTATGGACCATATAAGGCATGGCTGATGGTCGTTTATGGAATGAACTAATTAAGGAAATTGGACTTGTCTGGGAGTTGTAACTTGAAATGATGAATGTGTGCTTCTAGGTTTCAAAAAGTAACTATGAATGTGAATGGTGTATTACTTGAATGCTTTGATATGATTATATGCCTAGTATTGCTTGTCTGAATGTTGATATGTGCAATGTGCTGGCCTAAATGTTGAAATTGTGCTAGTTGTAACCGCTTGAGTAACGTGGAGCTTGTTGTGAAAAGAAAGTCATCACGAGATTAGGTGCAAGAGTTTAGAAAAATTACGATGTGGTTCGTAAGCAAAAAATCTGGACGTGCGTTTCGACCAACTGATAACCGTGTGAGAGTCTGGGTGTATCCTGGGGATATGTGTGTGGTAGTGTTGGAACGATATAAAATGATTTTAAATTGCGTACTTCGTTGGGTTGACTGGGGGGTAGACAATGATTGTCCTAGCTAAAGGGTTTTTCTCTAAAAATGCATGTGTTATAGCTAGGAACCTTTGGGGGAAATTGGGAAAGAAAAGAACCCAGAAAAATTATTGGCAGGATTCTATTTCTGTTATGACCGCTAGGGCAGCATTTTCCCAGCAAGGCGAGGCCGCCAGTGCAGGATTCCTCCCGTCAGAGCGGGATAGGGTGATACAGAACCTCAGTCCTATCTCCCCTGTTTTCCCTAGTCACAATTATGGACCCCGACTCGTACCCAAACTAACCCCCGTGATCTAATTCAGTGTTCAGCAATCGAATATCAGTTATAAGCTATGTTAAAATTGTGGTGAATCGGGCATATGAGGAGGAAATCAGCGAGACTGTGGAGGTTGAGGAAATGGTAATGCAAGTAGAGGAGTAGCGCAACCAGGCAAGGAGGTTGCCCGTCAAGAGGACAAGGCTCAGTTTTATGTTTTTCCAGATAAGACCGAGTTTGAGGGTGTGATGCAGTTGTCACAAGAGCTACTCTTGTATGTGCCCGGATGGATATTGTTTTGTTTGATCTGGGTTCTACTTGGTCGTATGATTTACTTCATGCCCCCACCCATGTTTCTACCCCAGTTGAAGAATCAGTCATAGTCACCCATGTGTATCGTGTTGTCATGTTGTGGTTATAGATTTTCAGATTTGGGTTGATTTGGTTATGCTAGATATGACTGACTTGATATAATCTTAGGCATGACTTGGTTGTCCCCCTATTATAACGGGCTTCATTGTAATACTAGTTCAGTAACTCTAGAGATCCTCGGTAGGGAAAGATTAGAGTGGGAAGGGGTGTACAAGCCTAAGCTAGCTAAGATCATATCCTCCATTCGAGTTGGGAAACTGGTGAGGTAGAATTGTTTGGCGTAATTGGCTCATATTCGGGATGTTGAGGTCGAGTCCCCCTCTATTGAGTCTATTACGGTGGTGTCAGAATTGAGAGAGCTTAAAGCTAAAATCTAAGGGCTTCTTTATAAAGGTTTCATCTGTCCTACTGCTTCCCCGTAGGGTGTTCCTGTCTTGTTTGTTAAGAAGAAGCAGGGAAGTATGAGGAGTTGTGATTTTATCTTAAGCCATAAATGAATGGATTGATGCCGAAATGACAATCTTATGGATAAAGAAAGTCCCATTGAGTATACTTGGTTGAAGGTAATTGAACAGTTTAGTAAGTAAATGTGTATAAAATTGGGTTAGCCCTTGGAATTTGATGGGTATACCTGAGTTTGATGTGTCATGTCGATGAAAAGGTTGACTTCATAGCAATAGCCAGGGCTAACCGAGTGTAATGATGGTATGAGTTCGTGATGGATTGTTATGGGATGCAACTATATAATGAGATTGGTGGTTAAACAAACTTTGTATAGTAATTAGGACTTGTGAGTGTCCAAGGTTGTGGTCTTCTAAATAATTGGTGAGTAGCGTGGTTGTATGGAATGTTTTAAGAGAGGGTGGTACACCACTCGAATAGAATTTGAAAGAGCTAGAGTTATAATGAAGGAAAATATAGTGGAGTGTAGTATAACCTTTAGAGAGAGGTAAGAGCAAGAATACTGTATTTGATTGCAAAGGCTAAAGAGATATCTTTAGAGGGGTAGATAATTGGGTTCAGAGACGCGTGATTTCATTCATTTTGTTGTGGCTATGGTAATAGTGTCATGGGTCCATCAGATGGGTTAAAAAATATTGGAAAAGACCTGAGAAAGGAGGGTACAAACATTAGCTCGAGTGTGATGATAAGTGTTTTATTTTCTTTTGCGTGTAGTAATGAGTATGATTGAATTGTTAGAGAAAGATATTGGGAGATCGATGGAGATACGATCCATGATAAGCAAAGATCTATGAATTCATAAAAATCTTCGAGGTATAAGCTACTGTTGATAGATAAGGGGATTGTGTAATACTGTCGAATTTACAATTCAAATTTTTCATTGAAAGTCTACATTCGTGGTGATATATTTTGTCAAGTATGAATTTGCAAGGTGAGGAATGATCAATTGTATCAGGTATTGATCATTTGAAAAGACTTACACCTGGGTTGAGTCATAAGTTTACTACTATTGATTGTTAAGTACCTAAGAAAGGTTTCCATTTAAAAGTGTTGGTTTAGAGTAAGGAAGGTGGTCGGAGTAGTTATGATGGTTGTTAGTGTGGTGAGTATGATTCACTAGCTATGCTCTAGTGTGTTTTCACTTTTGTGGGTGGATCCCTAGTGGTGGATCAGGGGTACCAAATCTTGCGATGTTCTCTTGGTTGAGTGGGAAGATTTGGTTATTTCGAATGACATAATTGGTGTGGTCTTGGAGTTGTTAAAGTATTTTAGTGGTTCTACATGTACTACCTTTCTTAAGAGAATTTATAGAAGAGCTACCATGTTTATTTATGGTTGTCCGACAATCTAATATTTTATCTTGTCATCGAGGTCATGTATTGATTGTGTGTAGGGATCATTGGGTCCAATTCTACTGTTCTTAAGAGGTAATTTACAATTAGCAAATCTAGAATTTTTATAGTGTTGTTGGATGGTTTGTATGTTTGGACATATCCTCCCTCAAGGAGTATCTGATGTCTAAAGATTGAAGTTTCTGTAACTTAAGCTCATGGGAATTTATGTTGTGGAATGGAGATGTTGTTAAAAACTATGATTATTTGAGTATCATGAGCGTGTGTTGGTTGGTTTAGGTTCACTTCTATTTGTAGCGAGTATTGACTTGGACTTTTATCATGTTTAAGTGCTAAAGGATTCATCCGGATGATTGTGTCAAGATCCTTGATAACATGTGGAAGAAGTGTGTACGATCAAATTTGGTGGTTGTTGGGAATCGCTTTCGTTGTAGTTAAGTTACATACAATAATATTTATCACTCGAGTATTG
Organism: Solanum lignicaule; assembly: GCA_029582545.1. Lineage (NCBI taxonomy): Eukaryota > Viridiplantae > Streptophyta > Magnoliopsida > Solanales > Solanaceae > Solanum > Solanum lignicaule. The sequence goes on from JAJOOF010009260.1 coordinate 26,747, forward strand.
AGATAATTTCATTAAGGCATCGTAAGGGAGGATGTGTAGGTATTCAATTGGTTGGTTTGAGGTTGGAGATGTGAAACCCTTAAGGGCTAATGAGATTCGGTAAAAAGGGCATGCGATACAAGTATCCCCAGTAATTCGATGGTTCAGATACTACTCTACACTTACTTTAGCCAGTCTTTCCTAGTTGATCACTCGTGAACGAGTGGTGGGTAAATTGGTAACTATTGTAACGACCTAATTTCCATCGTATGGAAAAAAGCCAATGCGGAAAGAATTAGGGCCAGAAAACTTTTTCGTAGTAACTTGAGATTTCCCAATCTTGTCCAGATTTGGATGAAGTCAGAGTCATTGAGGTGTAGGAAAATCTGGTAACAATCGGGTGAATCATTTATCATTTTGATTTCATGAGTAGTTAGAAAACTCGTTATAGAATTGTCACGACCCAAGCCTAGGGCCTAGACGTGACCGGCGAATAGGGAACCCGAAGGAACCCCAAACAAGCCTCATAGCGTATCATTACACATCCTTGGTCGCGGAAGCAATTAAAATGACCATAAGCAATAAGCATAATCAAAGGGG
>JAJOOF010009262.1:0-34739 GCA_029582545.1 Solanum lignicaule
TTATACGTAACCTTATGTTTCGTGTCAAAAGTACTGAATTCAGATAAATCCAGTATTGTAATATTGGATCTTCCCTTGGTCAGCATCTATTTTTTTTTGTTGCAGTTGACATGATTGAGGAGGTTGATTTTGTACTCAAAAGACAACATGGGAAGCACAAACATGGTGAAATTAAACTGTTTGTTTTTGGAGACTCATATGTAGATACTGGGAATTGGCCAAAATCTATGTCTAGTTCTTGGAAACAGCCTTATGGCTTCACTTATCCTGGTTATCCTTCTGGAAGATTCTCCGACGGCCTCGTACTCACTGATTTTATTGGTACGTACATCGTCTGTGTCACTAATGTTTGCATTACATTATGTTATTTACATGCATAATGTAACATCTCTGGTGCCACTCTTCTTTGAATGCTGCTAACGTGAAATATTTTGTACATCAAACTGTCCTTTCTTTTCTTTTTAATTCTTTATATTAGTGGTCTCAAATGAGCGAATTAAGATTATCAAAATCATGAATTGAATTAATAATTAATAAATTAATGAGTTATAGACTAACCAACCCATCCAATCGGGGGCGGATTTTACTTTCAAAATTAAATTATGATAAACGTGAACACATGATCTTTCTGCAAAATCAAGTATTCTATGTTCATATTTCTTAGAATTTGATCTTAAATAGTCTGCTGGATCATGTTTCCGAAAGACTAAAAGATGTACTTGGTTTAATATTGAGTTATTTGCTCGATCGGAGTAATAAGGCCAGAATGATTTTCATGACTTAATACTTTCTTTTTTCTCTTTTATCTGAATTCTGATGATGTACTCATGTTCTAGAAAATCTCTAAATTTCGCATTTTCAATAAGTGTAAATTTCTATTAATTTTTTTAATTACTTAATAGTTGACTTTGTAATTAATTAATGCAGCTTCATTCCTTGGTATAAAATCTCCACAACCTTATGCTAATAGAAAGAAAATATCATCACATGAAATGGATAATTATGGGGTAAATTTTGCATATGGAGGCACAGGTGTATTCAATACTTTTGTTAACCAGCCAAATATGACAACACAAATAAATTATTTTCAACAACTTGTTGAAGAAGAGGAACAAGTGTACAACAAAGAGAAGATGAGTTCATCAATTGCTATTGTGTCTGTGGCAGGCAATGATTATGCTACTTTCATCACCAAAAATAACAACAATATGGAGGTAATTAAGTTGTTAAACTAACCTAACTTTTATGTGTATATATATATATTCAACAATATGGAGGTAATTAAATAATGTATCTAGAATTGTTTGGTTATCTATATGGTCTTATTTTCTTGCGTTTGCTTACCTAGCAAATGTCTTTGAGAAGTACCATGATGGAGTTCCAACAAAAAAAAAGAAAGAAAGTATCCTTGATTAAGTTTTAATAATGGATACAAAGTCATCTTTATTAGAAAGTGTTTTATCTTCTGTAACGGCCTAATCCGCTAGTGATACTATCCGCTCTGGGTTTAGGCCCGCAATGAATTTAAAACGCGTCCCTAATTGGTAAGATATGCTTACTTATATACCCATGTTTCATGTGTTTTACCAATATGGGACTTTTTATCTTAAGTTGGGCGTCACACCTTCAATATATATGGAAATTTACTCCACCTAATACTTGTATCAGACACCGGGTGAGGACCAAGTACCAACCCAACCCCACCCACCCACCCAAAAAAAAAACACCCATAGAAGCAAGAAATCTCTAGATTTAGCTAGGGAAGTTTTTTTTTCTTCTTCTTCAGATTCTCATTTCAGTGTCCGTATACACATTGAAATCCGACAAAAATTGGATTCACGCCAAAAAGTTCCACATTAAGTGGTAAAGCTTTCTCTAACAAAGGTGACTCTGCATCCTTTGACTAAAACCCAAAATATCTGGTTAAGGATGAAAGAGTACTTATAACTCCACCAACCATGATTCTCTTGCTCTTGATCTCATTATTTTTTAATCATCTCTAATAACTATTTTAAATGTCATTTAATTAGCCAATATAAACAATTAAACCCCCCTCTAAATATAAACAATATTCATTAATTAATTTCTTCTAGTCATTACCATAATAAAATGCTAGATCATATTTTCTAATTATTTTTTTTTTGGTGCAGGATTTGGGCAATGTTACTAAATCAATATTAAGTCAACTTGAATTAAACCTTAGACGTATACATGGATTAGGAGTTCAAAAAATAGGAATAACAGCAATGGAACCCATAGGTTGTTTGCCAAAAATGACAATTAGTTCTTCTTATGAGAATTGTAGTGAATATGCCAATTCTCTTTCAATATTTCACAATCAAATGTTACATCAAATAATAGACAAACTCAACAATCAAACTAGTAGACCAATTTTCTTCATTATTGATCTCTATAGTGCCTTCATGACTGCCTTGAACATACAACAAAACCATCCAGGTAATAGTTAATTTCACGTATGGTTACTGAACTTTGATCACACGTACGTTAAATTAAGTATGCATTTTACACCATATGCACTAGGGTTTATCGTGTATTTAATGAATTTTTTACTCCTAATTAATCTTTCATTTTTTTTTTAGGAAATTCAAACTTTGAGAATCCATTGAAACCATGTTGCATGGGAATTTGTGGAGATAAGAAGAAATATGTATTATGCAAAAATCCAGAACTTTCATTCTTCTGGGATGTAATTCATCCTTCTCAACAAGGCTGGTTTGCTGTTTTTTCTGCTCTAAAACCTTCTCTAAGTTCCTTATTGTAAACCATATAGGGATGATTACGTGTTTGAACCATTCGATCATTTAATTTAAAAATATGTATAAGTTGTGTATACTTTGTACTCAATATACACATACTATGTATACAAGATACATATCTATACACAACATATGCATTGATAGTGTACATGTTATATATTATATGTTGATTACATTTTGTAAAAATTATTGTCCCTTATTCTTCTTTATTTTCTTGTATCTTATTGTATGTCAAATCTTCATCATCATGTTTGTGATATTATTGAAGTAAACATTAAATCACACAAATTACTTATCAAATTGAAGTAGTGACTGAACTACTTCTTTTCCTTCATTTATTTTTAGTTTATATGATGTATGTAGTTTGAATTTATGTGAAGTTTAAGAAGGAAATGTTCTTTTTTTTAAAAAAAATATATGGTCTTACCCATGTCATAAATTCTATAGCTATGTACAAAAAATTTCAAAGTTGTGATTTTAAACAAATCAGTATAACATTTGTCCAATTATAAACTTTTCTCAATAAGGATAAATGAGAAGTGTATCCTTTTCTGGGACTGACTAAAAAGAACTTATGTCACATAAATTTAAACTGAAGATATATGTTAAGGAGACTTACACAAATGTACAATTCGGCCAATAGCTTACCAACTCGATGATGTATATACTATTTATATGCTTCAAATATTGTATATGCTATGTGTAGGTATATATATATTAGTATATGTATAATGTGTGTATATTATATGTATATTACATGTAATCTAATAGTCCTATTAGAATTTAGAGAGAATCGGTGAAATTAGAGTTTTGATAGAAAATAAAAGGGAATTTTTATTTTCAGTGGAAATTTCTTTTTAAGAGTAATATTCAACCAAGACCAATAATGAAAAAGGAATATGTTCTTTAGTTGGGGAGATCTTGTGTCCTGCAAAGAATATATGTTAGATCTGATATAGATTGAAAAGAGGATAACCTCTTGTTCCTGCTCCTCTTTCTTCGTTTCGGGGACGGAGCGTGCAGAAAAGCTTTTTCACATGCTTAACAAATGCAAGTAGACTTTTCTCTGAGCCCCCAGGGGTAGCAAAGTGAAATTCAATCCACGAAACAATTTGATATATGGAAGATGAACCCGCACCACATTTTTTCGAATCGAAAGAGTTTTGGTCTTGCGACCGTACTCTCCAGGCGGAGTGTTTCACGCGTTAGCTGGAAGTGACTTCCAACTTGGGAAGCTCGGTACCACTAGTAAGGGGAGTGGCCAAAGGACGAGAATCAAGCATGTCTGCTTTCGATGGTGGAACTCTTAGTCGAGCTGATGGTGAGATCGGTTTTTCTCATTGATGTATATTTTTCAGAAGACATAATACATAAACTCACATTTAAAATTGACTTTATTTGGCAAGTAAGTATTTTAATTTTGAAAGTGAAACAAGTTGAGGTGTCTAAATATACATATTCAAAATTAGAGTATTTACTTAATTATGAGCTGATGCCAAATTTAAGTGTTGTTGATGTGTATTTATGTCTTTAATTTCTTTGACTGATATATGCTTCTATTTGACTCTGCTTAATTAGAATCATTCCTCTTTAAGATGGGGATGAGTTGTGAAAGCTATATTTGTCCACACGGTTCATTAATTATTTAACTAATTTAATTAAGTGTTTAAGTTATATACAATTATTTTTCGAAAATTTTATATCATCAGGATATTTTTATTTGTTATAATAGATAATTTGTTTTTATCATAAGATTACGAGGAATAATCTTTCATTTAATAGGTGATTGGTCCACCACCAATTTGCAATTTTCTATTAGTTAATTAATCATCAGATTAGATAATAACAAACTCTAATAGAACAATAATTATTCCTCCATCCTTAGTAAAAAAATCCGAGTTCAAACCTTAAGAAAGACAGTTTGCCCCACCTTCCCCTCTCCCGGTTCCTCGCAATAGAACGTTCGATTGCAAATTTGAATTAGTTGAGCTCCAAAATAAATTAGCAATTAAAATAAGAAGTGTAGTGGTGTGGGAATATTGCACATATAACCTCTTATAATTGCAAAATAATGCAAGAAGTTGAATTATTAGCCACTTTTGTGATACACAAGACATGCTAGCCCTTACTAATATTAGAAGAAGTAGTAGCTAGCTTGTAAGATGAGTGAGACATTTTGCAAAATTGGCCACCATATTTTTGATCACTTTCTTCTTCAATTGTTTCCAACTTCAATTCAAAGCTCAACTTCCTCTCTGTCTTCCTACAAATTTGTGGCACTTTTTCACCTTTTCCCCAACAAACACTATTACTAATCACTTGCTTTGACATCTCTATCTCTATATATATATGAGAATTGTTGTTTCTCTTGTTTGAGATTTTTCTTTATGTTGTAGTGTAGATGATTGATGAGAGTGAAAGCTAAGCTACTTATAGGAAAAGTATTTTGGAATTTTGGTACCCTTTTATCTTGTATTTGTGTGGGGGTATACACTCTCAATAATCTTAATTAATAATTTGTTGTTGTTGATTGTTATTATTATTAATATTATTGGAGAAAGGTAGTGAAAATACTCTGAACTTGGTGCAAATTATTAGTTTTATTCTCAAACTAATTGACAACCTTAAATCACCTTTCTACTTGACTAACTAATTAAACTTAGATTCCCCCGATCTACCACATGACATAGCAGGTGGTCTCAAACTCTTTTAGGAGCATGAAGCTCTTAATAAAAGGCCGAGAGAAGTGTTGAAAATACCCTTTTATAACTTGACGAGAAATTATGGGTGTATTTCATTCAGGTTGTAAGATTGGAGATGTGTTTAAGTTCAGTTAGTCAAATAAATAGTGTTTCTAAGGCTGTCAATACGTTGAATTTAGAAATGTTTTCAATACTTCTTATTATTCCATAATTGGTAAAAGATACAATATTGGTCTTTAGTGCCTTTCATTTTGCATTTTTTCTTTTCCAATTTCGAATTAATAAAGTATATTTTACTTTAATAGCCAAAGTCAATAAGAGAATATATCTAAAAATAATGATTTCATCGCTAATCTATCGCTAAATATTACTGATAATTTTGTTTGTGGAGATCATCTAAATTCTTATTCCAATTGATTTGTTGTTATTCTTCCCCAATTGGTAAAAGATCCATAGGTCTTTAGTGCCTTCAACTTTACTTTTATTTATTTTATTTCCAGTTTCGAATCATAATAATTTTTCTTATTTTTATAACCCAAAGACCAAAGTAAATGAGTTGTACCCCTTCTTGGTTATTTTAGGTGTCTTTTAAGATTTTGGCATACAATTTATATATTAAGAAAATTAATTAGTAACATTAAGTTTAAGAAGTTTGTTGATTAAATTATCTGTTATCTTTCCTCAAGATCTTTAAGGATGATATAAGAAGACGATATTAATTAAAGAGAATAATTACTCAAGGGAAATGACTATTCCATCAACTCAATGTCGCTGCTGCGTAATTAAGTTAAGTGATGAGGATATGCGGTCATTGCAGTTTGAATTTGAAATCTTTCATACGCTCATATTGTCGATTGACATTCAAATCTTGGTTATTCATAAATAATTGGGATTTTTAATTATTTCCGTTCAACTCTCCTTTTAGAGCTATGTTATCTGAAAATGGAAGAGGTAGCTTACTTAGTCTTGGTCAAAAGACATGAAAAATATTTAAAAGTTATAAAGTAGATTATTTGTTAGAGCAAGAATATATTTGAAAACAAAATAATGCCATAAATCTTCATTTCTTAAAATGACATTTCCTATGGACCAAATTTAAAGGGCTAAAAAGACACTTAAAAATGAATGAATGGAGTATGTTATAGTCTTTTATTTTCTCTTAACCTAAGCTCAATTAATTCTTACTTTTGTTTTACAAAAATGAGTACTTCGTCTTTTGTTATCATTAAGGTCTTCAAATCACAAGTAACAATAGAATAAATACAACATTAGGTCTCGCAAGCCAAAGTCAATTGATTAAACTCGACATGATAATTATCTGACAGAGGTTCTTATCAACTAGACTAACATGTGAAAAGCATTATCAAACTTCTTCATTTCATACGTTGGTCCAAGATTTAACAAAGACTCGAATTTCGATCAATGGTCATATTCAAAGAGGATATAGTTTTTAAAAAGTTTTTTTAAAATAAAAACATGATGCATGTACTTAGGCAGGTCTTATGGTGATTCGATTAAAGCTAATATATATCCAATGACTTTGAAAGAACAAGTTCAATGGTTCAAAATTATTGATATAAGATTCTCTTAATCAATTATTGTCAAAAATATTACAATTCCTTATCCATTATGTTGACTGTCGAATAAGTATATAAACTTTGCCTACTCCACTTCTAAAATGGGTTCAACCTTTACAATTTTTAGTATTCTTCCGTTTTAATTTATTTGTCTATTTGAATAAGAATGTTTTTTTGGTAACTTCTTAATTTTAGTTTTTTATATGATAGTTTAGAACTATAAAATTAAATATCATTTTAGTATATTCTACATATCTTTTGGTTTAAGACGAATTTTTTAAAAAGTTTTATTTACTTTCTTAATTAAATTTAAACATTATTTAAATTAATTCTCGAAAAATAAAAAATATATCACATAAATAAAAAGAGAACGTAATATTTAAGAATTGAGTGTGAATTCTTCCCAAAAAAAGTAATTTTCCTTTTGTAAAAAACCAAACAAACACTTATTGTGAAACTTAGTTATTGAAAAATTATACGTACGTGACTATTTACGAAATTTATTTCAAAAGCAAATGAGCCTAATTTAATTAGAGGAATTTTCGCATATAGGCACTCAAAACTAACTTAATTATGCTTCGTAGTTATAATTTGCTAATTACGAATCGTAGTTATATGTTAGAGGGAGGAGAGAGGCGAGTGAGACTGGTAGATGGAGGAAAGAGGAGAGCAAGATTGGTAAAGGAAGGAGAGAGGCGAGTGAGACTGATAGATGGAGGAGAGAGGAGAGCAAGATTGGTAAAGGAAGGAGAGAGGCGAGTGAGAGAGGGCAGAGAGGCGAATTGCATATATATATATATATATATAATAAACCAAAATTTAATTTCTATATAATGTAATTTTCTGACAAAGAGATGTCGCTTGACACCCCTCGAATAAGGGTGGGTCTGCCCCTGACGGGAGGATCAGTAATGGAAATAAAGAATGACTTACACATAGTGTATATTGATCTAGAAAGAGGCATACGACAAAGTCATGAAGGAGGTTTTATAAATATGCATGAAGATTAGAGGTGTAGTTGTTGCGTCCACTAAGGCGATTAAGGACATTTATGATGGAAGCAATATCTGATGAAGAACAGAGGGAGTTGCACCATGGTTCATATATCTTTGCCTATTTTTATTTTTCTTGGTAATTGATGAATTGACGCAGTAATTCAAGGTGATGTTTCATGATGTATGTATGTTTTATAGATGACATAATTTGATTGACAAGACTCACGACAACGTTAAAGCTAAGGAGGCTTGGAGAATTAAGGACCTTAGAATCTAACGGGTTCAAGTTAATTAAGTAAGACCAAGATAAATATTTGGAGTGCAAGTTTAGTGATGAAACACATGAGATTGACATTGAAGTGAGGCTTGATATTCAAGTCATCCAAAAGAGAGGAAGTTTCAAGTATCTTTTGGCTATTATCGAAGGTAGTAGAGAGATTAACGATGATATCACACATTGTATGATGCAGGGTGGATGAAATAGAGACTCATAATATTTGAAGTCTTGTATGATAAGAAGGTGTGATCACCAAAATTCAAAGTCAATTCTATAGAGTGGTGGTTAGACCAATATACTGTGTGGTGGATTGTTGGTCAGTCATGAACCCTCACATTCATAAGATGAACGTTGCAAAAATGAGGATGATAAGATGAATGTGTGAGCTTACTATGGGAAATAAGATTAGAAATGAAGATATCCTACACAAGGTGAGAGTGACCTCATGTGGAGGACAAGATGTGGGATGTGAGACTCAGATGGTTTGAACATGTGAAGAGAAGATACACGGATGATCCAATGCGTTTGTGTGAGAGATTGACTATGGATGGTTTTAGGAGAAATTGAGGTAAACCAAAGAAGTATTGTGGAGAGGTGATTAGACATGACATGTCACATGTTTAGCTTATCCAATACATGACCTTAAATAGGAGGCTATAGAGGACTCAAACAAACCTACGTAGACTGCTAGTAGGTAGTTATAACGTTGTCTCACTTACCCTTTCATATTAATAGTCGTAGTAATACTCTTGTAGTTTCCTGGTCTCCGATTTCTGTTACTATCTGTTTCTTCCTTGTATATATTATTTTGTTGTAGTTATTGTTCCTTTTTTTTAAGAATGTTTTATTATGTTATCTTGAATATTTTATCATGGTTTCTTCAGTACTTCTGCATTTTTTTCTACGACCTACTTTAATATGTTTTTTCTTGAATCGAAGATCTATCTAAAAACATTCTCTTTACTTATTAATATAAGGATAAGATCTACGTATACACTATCAAAGAGTCCACTTGTAGGCATTTGGTATGTTTTTATTGTTATTTTTCTTCAAATTATGCTCACAGATTAAAATTGACCACCAACCTTATCACTTCAAAACAGACGATATCTAAGCCATGTTCTTGTTCTTAGTTTCTTTTTTTTTTTTAAATATTTTTGGCAACAAAAAAGGATATTAAATCTCTTTTCAACGGAAAGAAATTACTCCCTTGAGATTTTGAATTTCAAGATTCAAACAAATCAATCGTTAACTGTAAAATTTTTATATATTTTTTTAAATAATTTAACTTGTCAATTATTGAGACTTATACTACTTTCTACGTAGATTACAAATATACAAATTTCATTTTAAAATTTTTATAAATTCCATGAGCAAATTATTGTTCAAACTTAAATTATTTACATCTTAAAAAATGAAATGTATCAAATAAATTGAGACATATAAAATTATTATTATTAGGAACGTGTTTGCAAAAGTAGGATCTCGAAAATCATTAAGTCAATGAGAAGATAATATAATTTTTTCTTATTAAACTTAGCATTGATTATTGAAGATATGCTTATTTATTCGTTTATTTATTTACTTATTTAGTCTTTCAGAATTTAATAATCCCATAAAAAAAGAATCTCAGCACTAGCCGCCGCTAGATATCACTAGAAACTGGTATATATTATTCTCTCGGTCCTATATTTTACGTGACACAATTAAATTTTTGAGAATTAATTTAGCATTTTCTGAAGTCTTTTTATAAGTTCTAAAATATTTTAATTTTTTTATTATTGTAATTTTTATAATATTTTTTACATAATTTTTAAATATATAAATTTTATTTCAAAAAAAATAAAAAAAAATTCATCCAAATTTACGCTAAAGTTTAAAAACTTGAATCTTGAAATTTCAAACATATAAATTGAAACATAAAAAATATATACAATAATTATAAAAAATTAATACCCCTTTAATTCGTAAATTGAAATTTTAACTTTTGTGATATATAATCTAATATGTTGTTTTTTTTTATTAAGTATGCTTTTGATCTCTTATTCTTTTTAAATTAAAAATGTGCGACACATAAACATAAAGTATTATAATATCAATTAGTACATGAGGAATTAAATGGTAAAATAATTATTATTTTTCAAAAACTTTCATTCACGAGCAATAAATATTAAAAATATGAGTATTTTTTTTATTAATTCAAGTTAATTATATCTAAATTGACGAGAACAGTATTATCCCTTCCAAATTTTCATGATTGGTGTGATGCATTGAATTATGCATGTGGATTCAAATTTTAATTATTTATTCTAGTCTTCGACTTCTGTTCCCATCACTTTAAATAGTAGGGCTTCTAAATCGATACTTTTATTTGTCGATTATATTATTTTAAAATGTCTAAAAATATTAATAAATAATTTATTATGTTATATCTATTTTATTTTTGATTCTATTGTTTTTCATTTTTTAAATGTTTAGATGATTTATATATAATAGTAATGACTTAGTAAAATTACTTATATCATTTACTGTTTTTAATCTTTGTATCGAATTAATACTAACAACTATTGTTGGAGAGAGGACGTAATTATTAATTCTTTTTCTTTTTAACTCTTCTGAGGGAATCTATGTCCACTAAAACCATTTTGGAAGGATTCATAAATTTAGATTTGACGTATCTCTGTAAGTTGTTTTTGTTCGTCACATTATAATATTGCTAATTTTCACATTATAATATTGCTAATTTTATTTTACGTAGATTTTATTAAGTTTTCAGGTTTATCTTGTTGCTACTTTACTTTGTGCTAGTAATATTTGTATTAAAGTATTTAATGTGACAAAAAATCTTTAATATAAGGGTGTAATTTTAAAATGAGAATTATTTTTAATAAAAATAAAACTGGTAAAAAGAAAAAGAATTTATGTGAATAATATTTGGAATACTTCATTTAACTGTCATTTTTGTTAAAAAGTGAAATTTGTCAGCAGAAAAAAAAATACTTTCTTTGTGGTCGTAAATTCAAAAAACAAAAACAAAAATAAAATATTTAAAAAGAGAGAAACGTTTACGTCGCATTGGGATAGAAGAAAGTTCAGTTTTTAGAGAGTAGTGATTGGGGACCACAGCCCAACTTAATTAAACCAATTATGTTAGACGGTTTGGATAGTTAAGAATTCACACGTTTAATATATAAAAAATAATGAAGATGAAAATGTATAAATGAATGTATGAGCATATTAAGAAAATAAGATTATGAAATGAAAATCTATATGAGACAAGATGAGAGCAACATCAGTAAACAGTAATGGACACAAGATGTGAAAAAAAGACTCAGATTGTTCAAACGTATAAAGGAAGAGCATATAAGAAAAGTTTGGAAGAGATGAATTGACACTAATAATACATCTTTATTTCATTGAGGATGTGATCCTAGATAGAAAATTATAAAGGTCGAGAATTAAAATAAAGGATTAGTAGATAATCGAACTATATCTTTAATCTCTTTTTATGAAGAATATAATTATAACTTAGAATACCTTTAAGTAAAGATGATAATTAAAATGGACCGAGCTACGAAAGAGTGATGCAATAATGGCATGCGTACTTTCTTACAATTTACAATCCCTAGTCAACCTTATAATCCTTGGGGTTAGCAAACATTTTCTTCTTCTTACTTCCTCCATCCTCTTTTAGTTATTATGTTATGTTTTTTGAAAGTTAATTTAACTAATTTTCAAATTAAATTAAATTATATTAATTTAATATTTTAAATTAAATTTTTCGATATTCAAAAACTAGATGAAATTAAAAGTATTATAAATAGCAATTTTGTGTATATCAAATGTTAGTCAAAGTTCTTATCGTTTAACTCTAAAAAAGGAAATCATGACAACTAAAAGGGGACGGAGGAAATACATATATACAACTTGAATAGTGTAATTAAATTTTTTTCTCATGTGTCAAATATACCATAAGTCTACAACTAAAGAAAAGCAAATACGTGATAAAATAATCCCATAACATATCTTAAAATTATTATTTTTATCTCACCAACCAAACGATCCGATGTATATTACTTAACCCCACCCCCACCCCCCCTTTTTTTTTTCTTCATATTGGAGTAGGCAAACTCTCTTATAATAAAAAGGGTAAAAGGAGGACAATTGACAGAAGTGAGTACAAACTGTCTACTGAAATTTTTAGACATCTCAATATTGAAAACATGTAACTCAGGCATAGATAAAAAAATCATAGGGAAAAGACATAGATTCCTCTCTGAACTTGTCCTAAAAAGTCAGTTACATACTTAAACTATTATGATGATTTATTACACACATTTACTATTTAAAAGTGAATTTGTTTACCCCTGAGACGTGTAACACCACTCTCACAATATGTGGTGTATTACACTCGCTGCCACATTAGTGCCATGTCAGTACCAAGTAAAAAATTAAAAAAAATTATATTCTTTTTTATTTTTAATTAACTTTTCTTTTGTTAACTATATTTTACACTAATTAATCTCCAATTAATTATTAAAATGCACTAATAATTATATTTCTTCTTAGCAAAATTATAATAAGATGAAAATTTTAACAATGGCCGCCAAGAACACTAATTGAAACATGGAGATGATTTATGGAGTGGAAAATGCTTCTGTTTCTCTCAAAAAAGGCCCGTTATAGCTGCAACAACTAAGAAACCCCCAAAATTTTATCCCGACGATGACATTAAGAAATCTTTTGTTAACAAACACAAATCAAATCCCACAAAACTTAGATTGACGATAAGTAATTTGCTAAGCAAGCTGAGAAGAAGCCGAAGAAGGAGGAAAACGAGATTTTTGCTTAAAAGAAAGAGGAGAAAAATGTGCTTCATCAAGAGGGTGGGGTTGAAGAAGAAGAAGAAGAGGAGGGTGGGTTGTGAAGAAGAAGAGATGTGAAGAGTAGGGTGAGGTCTAATTGAATTTTGATTTTTTTTCTACTTTAATAAATCTGACGCGCCTATTTTTATTTTTTTTAAAATTATTTTGCCATATCAATTATAGGGGATAAATAAATTCACTTTTAAATAGTAAAGGTGTATAATAGATCGTCATAATAATTTAAGCGTATAACTGACTTTTCAAAACAAGTTTAAAAGGGAATCTATGCATTTTCCCAAAATCATACTGTAATATTTAAGTTAAACTTGTACCATATAGGAAAAAAGTACATGAAAGTGATGGCCTTATAGGGATTACCAAACACCTCATCTTTCATGTGCTGCAATAGCCCCCCAACACCCCCCCAACCAAAAAAAATTGTTACTCTTTTTTTCAGTCCACCTTTACTTGTTTACTATTTTATTTCGGGATATTTAATAATATTTATCCAATTTATAAAATCAATTAATAATTTACTATGTCGTGTTTATTTTACTCTTGTTATTAAATACAATTCAATTTTCAATGTTTAGATGACTTATATTTAATAAGAGTGATTTGGTAAAATTAGCCTTATGATTTACTGCTTCTTAATTTGTGTGTCGGAGAGAGAGTATTATTTATATAAGAAAATGCATTGCACTTAGCCCACCACTCCAAATTCATATTTGCTTTTGTGTTATACTCATTTTTCTTCAATGGAGTCGCAAGTATACACTTTGTTGCAATATTTGCAATTGTCTATTGGCTATTTTCTCTTCACTTTTGCCATTGGCTTCTCTGTTTTCTCTGTTTTTCTCTTGTTGTTAAGACACAAGTTTTGGTCATGGTGCACTTGTGACATTTGCCATTGTTACCTTACATCTAGTTGGAGAAAAGACTTTACAAATCTTGGTGATTGGTATGCTCATCTTCTCCGTAATTCGCCATCACAAACGATACGAATACATGTTCTTGACAACATAATCACAGCCAATCCAAGAAATGTGGAGTACATGCTCAAAACCAACTTCTTGAATTATCCTAAAGGGAAGCCTTTTTCAATGATTCTTGGTGATCTTTTAGGTGATGGTATTTTTAATGTTGATGGTGATTTATGGATGTTTCAAAGAAAAATGTCTAGTCTTGAACTTGGTAGTATGTCTATTAGATCTTATGCATTTAACAATGTGAAAAATGAGATCAATTTTAGGCTTATACCACTTTTATCCTCACATGTTGTTGTATCATCATCACAACATGATTTTAAAAGTTTGGATTTACAAGATGTTTTTAGAAGATTTTCTTTTGATAACATATGTAAATTCTCTTTTGGTTTAGACCCTTGTTGTCTTGAACTATCCCTTCCTCTTTCACATTTCGCGTATTCGTTCGATTTGGCTACAAAATTGTCAGCAGAGAGGGCAATGGTAGCATCACCATTGATATGGAAGATCAAAAGATTTTTGGACATTGGAACAGAAAAAAAATTAAAAGGGGCCATTGAGGATATTAATGTACTTGCAAATGAAGTCATAAGGCAAAAAAGGAAATTAGGTTATTCAAATCATCAAGATCTTTTATCAAGATTTATGACTATGGTTGACAATGATGTTTATTTAAGAGACATTGTGATAAGTTTCATATTAGCAGGGCGTGACACGGTGGCCTCAGGTCTAACAAGTGTATTTTGGTTGTTAACGAGTCATCCTGACGTTGAATTGAGAATTCGTGAAGAAACGAGTCGTGTCATGAAACAAAATGATGAAGAGTTTTTGAAGTTTGAAGAAATGAATCAAATGCATTATTTGAATGCTGTGATTCATGAAAGTATGAGGCTATATCCACCAGTGCAATTTGATTCAAAATTTGCTAGTGAAAATGATGTTTTTGTAGATGGTACATTTGTTGGTAAAAATGATAGGGTGACATATCATGTGTATGCAATGGGGAGAATGGAAAATATTTGGGGTAAAGATTATATGGAGTTTAAGCCAGAACGTTGGTTAAAAAATGGTATATTTTGTCAACAAAGTCCTTTTAAATATCCTGTTTTTCAAGGTGGAATTAGGGTTTGTTTAGGTAAGGAATTGGCACTAATGGAAATGAAGTGTGTAGTGGCTTCTATGTTGCAACACTTCGAAATTCGGGCCGTGGCAGTCGGCGGTGAACCTCGGTTTGATCCGGGGTTGACGGCAACCATGAGAGGCGGGCTTCCGGTGATGGTTAGGAGGAGGGGCATTTGAAGTTTTGTAGCTAGTAACATGACCACCAATATGGTTTATCGTTTGTTGTATTACATTCTAGTATCTGAAACTCACTGTTTTGATTTAATTCAGATTCACATTGTATAGGATCCATTTAAAAGAGAAGTGTTTTGTGATAGAAATTTCTTCATTTTCAGGACTCGAATTCGAAAACTCTAATCAAGGTGATGGATTCCACCACATTCATTTGTGATTGCTACTACTATGGTTCAACATGGAGAAATTGGTTTTATGTTTTGATATTTCACATGGGTATGTGCTTCATTTGGTCTATATTAGTCAAGGTTGTGTAAGAAATAAGAATAGTTCACTTCCTTTTGATAGATGAAAATATTAAAGGTGGCATGATAATCTTAAAGTACTCTATTGGTTGTTATGTTTTGTCATTATTTTCTTCTTCTTTTACCTGAAATTGTTGCACGGCAAGGGTCTATGAAAATATTTTTTGTTACCTCAACACGAGGTCTATGTACACTTTATTCTTTCTAGACCCCATTAGTGAAATTTCAATGGATTTGTTGTTATTGATATAGCGAATTTATCATTTTACCCTTATTAATTGATAGGGTCTCAAACATATTTACTTACTATATTTTTCAAATATATTAACATAATATTAATAAATTGAGGATATAATTGAAAAAAAAGCATTGTCCTTCCTTGATTTGTCAAAAATGATAAGTACACAGAGAAATCAAATTAGGAAATATTTGACAAGTAAATAGGGACGGAAGGAGTATTTTGTTGTTGTTACATCGATTAAATTATTAAATATAGAAAAATTATAAATTTGTCGGTATATAAAATTTAAATAATTTAATAGGATGACCCATTTGTGATTTATGTTAGAGCAATTATTAGGCATGGACCACTATTTAAGTTACGAGGTTCCAAATTTAAGGTAGGTAAAATTGATGCTTAAAATAAAATATATAAAATGCTTTAAAATAATTTTGCAAGTAGGGCTGGGCATAAACATCGAAAAATCAAATCGAATCGAATCATTTCGATATTTCGGTTTTCGGTTCGGTATTTGGTATATGTTTTTGTATTTTTTGATATTTCAGTTCAGTTTTCGATATGTAATTTTTGTGTTATTCGGTATTTCGATTTATCGAAATATATTATATTATATTAAATTAATTATTAATATTAAATAATAAATATTATAATTTAAAATTAAAAGCAAAAGTAGGTCTTTTCAAACTTTTGTTAACTTTCCACTTTACAGTAAACTTCCCAAAAGCCAAAAGTGACCGACGTTCCCACTTCCGAGTTCCGGCGACCGTTCCCACTTCCGAGTTCTGGCGACCGGCGTCGACCATCAGTAGCACGCAGCAGCCGCCAGTCGACCAGCAGGCAGCCGCAGCACAGCAGCGACCGGCGTCGACCAGCAGGCAGCAGCACGCAGCACAGCAGCGACCAGCCGTCAGCCGACCTTTCCACTTTCCACACAGCCAGGCACCACCGAACTAACAAAACCGAATCGAAATAACATAAATTGAATCGAAATAATAAAAATCGAATCGAACCAAATTATTTTGGTTCGGTGTTCGGTACACGTTGTACAAGAACCGAAACCAAAAAAATCGAAACCGAACAGAAATATCAAATGGCCAGCCCTAATTTCAAGTTCTATATTCGTCTAAAAAATTATATTTCCTTTTTTAATAATTTTTTAAAAAAAACTCTTCTACCTTAAAATACTCAATATCTTTTTTTAAAAAAAAATTAACGTACAAGTGTATTAATAGAAAACTTTAATTATCTATAAATATTTAGTTATAAACTTAATTATTATCGTATATTAATTTAAAATTATTATAGAAATCCAAAACTTTAAATTCTAGTTCCACATATGTTTCAATCAACTCATTTTGATAATGCAATATTCTTTTTGAATGATATATAACTTAAACTCATGAATATATAGTACGTCTATTCTGCCCATCAATAAACAACTTAAAAAGCATGTCCCCCATGGCCTCCCTACAAATTTAAAGTTGATACCCTACAAATTTGGCAGCACTCAATTATTTCTTCTTTCTTTTTTTTATTTGATATTTTATATCTTTAGTAGAGTTTGACTAAATCTAAATTGAACACTATAATATTTTGTCCATAAATATAACAATATAATATCTTATTCATAAATATACTATTTCTTTTTCTTACTAGTATTATATCTTCTGTTTATGGACAAGATATTATATTGTTATGACTTATGATTATGGTATTATTATTTTTCTTATGAAATATTAATTATCTAAATCATAATTAGAATATTATTTTAATCTATTAAATATTAGCCATTAATTTTTATCTACGCCATGTGTCTCACATCCAAGCAAGAACTTGGGGAAAATGGAGGGAATGGAAATGGAGAGGAGCTGAATCCCCTTATGGAACTTATTTTGGGTTTTATTAAATGTTAAGGGATTTAAAAGTTAATTGTGAATTAGCATTTATCCTTAAACATGCATGTGTTGTTAACTTTTGAAAAAAAGAATGTTGCTATTTTATTATTTGTTACAATCGATTAATTTCTATTAAATACAGTATAATTTTTGTTTATAAATTCATCGATATATAAAAATTAAATAATAATTTAATAAGATGGCCCATTTGTGATTTATGGGATTATTCATGGACCACTATTTAAGTTACGAGGCTCCAACTTTAAGGTAGGTAAAGTTTGCTTATGGATATTTAATTAGGGATCTTGTCTGCGCTTCGCGCGGCCTTTAAAATTTTTATTAAATTTGTAAAAATAGTTTCTTTTAATATTTGACAAATCATGTAAGAACTTTAAAAAATTGAGAAACTATGTAAACTATGCATTGCCTCAATAACTTATTTTGAATTGGAGAAAGTAACATTTGTTCTTAAATATAATTTTCTTCTTAATATTGATTTATTTCTTTAATAATAAATAAATGATTAATCATTGAATTTTTTATTCAATTGTAAAACCTTCAACTTCATATATGATGTATATCTTACTTGTTCTCAAGAATCTTATCAATATAAGAGTCCTCTAAAATTATTTTTGATAATGATAGTGATTGTAATACATAAACTGGAGATGTAAAATTTAAGTCGTCACAATTCACTCACGTTTTAAAAATATACTTACAAATCAGTATCACCACAATTTGCAAGTGATTATTGCTAATACTTTTTCAAGAAGAGAAAAATTATATCATAATTTATGTGACACACTTTCCTTTTTGTTCGGTCTCAAACAATGTGTATCTTTCTATAATTGAAAACAATTTAATTTTATAGAGTAATTTTTTTTTACCTTTAACGAAACTATAGCCACAAATAGTTAGAGAGTATATATTCTGGAAGGCAAATTTCAAAACTCGTATAAAATCGCTTCCAGAGAGATTTCCTTCAAGACTTAGCAATCAATGTAAGTTGTGCTTCATGCTCTAGAAGGCTAAAAGATTATGTTGTTATATCCCCTAGGCTATGAAAAAATATATAATGCTAAAGCAATGTATAACGGATAACAGTATTGATGAGTCATAATATATAATATCTGATTAAATGCCATTATAAAATGGTAATACAATGCGTGTAACTGATAGTGAGCCTTCATGAGACTCTTAATTTGATAGTAAATTTTCGCCTGAGCACCTGCACATTCATATTGATATTGATAGAAGAAATAAGAAAAGAAATCCAAATAAACCAGAAAAAAGATAAATGACAATGCTGATCAATGAAAGGTGCCACATCACTATTTTATTATCCAGTTTTTTTTTTTTTTATATATATATATTGATTGGAAAGTTTTGATGATTAATTAAGGCGGTTTAACAGAATTGATGTTTATAATAAAATGCTTTAAAACGTTTTTGCAAAAAAAAAAAAATCAATAGATTCTGTAGTTTTATTATAATATTTTCATCAAATTATTTCTTTTTATATATATACAAGTTTATTGTGATATTCAAGCTCAATATTCAACTATAAAATTATATTTCCTTTTTATATTGTTTTAATTCTTCTACCTTAAAATACTCAATATCTTTCTTTCTTAAAATTAACCTACGAGTCCCTTACTAGAAAAAATTAGGGCCCCTAAAATTTTTGAGACCAAAAACATTTCCTTTATTTGCTTCATCATTCAACTCTAGGGGGATTCATCATATTGAATGTGAGTTCATGAAAATCTTATAATTTTTATTCAAATATTAAGTATCTATAAATATTTAACTATAAACTTAATTATTATTATTGTTTATTAATTTAAAATCGTTATATAAATCCAAAACTTTAAATTCTAGTTCCACATATGTTTCAACCAACCCATTTTGGTAATGCGATATTCTTTTTGAACGATATATAACTTTAACTCATGAATATATATTTATCGTACGTCAATTCTGTCCACCAATAAACAACTTAAAAACACATGTGCCCCATGGCCGCCCTACAAATTTAAAGTTGATGCCCTACAAATTTGGGAGCATCCAATTATTTCTTCTTTTTTTTATTCGATATTCGATATTTATATTGGAGTTAAACTAAATCTAAATTTA
Organism: Solanum lignicaule; assembly: GCA_029582545.1. Classification (NCBI taxonomy): domain Eukaryota; kingdom Viridiplantae; phylum Streptophyta; class Magnoliopsida; order Solanales; family Solanaceae; genus Solanum; species Solanum lignicaule. The sequence goes on from JAJOOF010009262.1 coordinate 20,053, forward strand.
GCATTGCAACATCTATTTTAGAGGCATCAGTCCCAACATGACTTTTTCCATATATCGACTCAAACTCGAAACCTCTAATTAAAGGTAGAGGAATTTCAATCATTTCACCATAACTCATATTTGTATTTCTCACTCAATTTAAACATGCACATAACACATTGATATCTTCTCTTTTTTTTCCTTCTAGATTCTAGGCATTAATTTGTGAACTAGTTTATGATGGTCTAGGATATGGTTTTGATTTTTAAATTTCTTCTTCTTGTGAACATTTATTAATTAAAAATACCCAACAAAATATCTAAACATTGGGTATTGATTAATGTACACACATTGAGCTTCTCTAATTTTGAGAAACAACAGAGCTCAAGTCAAGCATAACTAGACAAGACATTGACACCAAAGTATCCATCAATAGTTGTTTTCAATTTTTATGTGCGATTGTCTATTGATATTTTTTTATTGGATAAATTACTATATGTGAATGAATCAATATTTATAGATAATACAAGAGATAGATTTTATGTTATTAAATCTGATCGGATTTAAAATAAAATGCATCTTGATACCTAAATATCTATTAAGAATTATTTTCATGTGCAATGGTAGGATACCATTTTTTCTAATTTGACAAATTGAAAATTCATGAAATGCCCCTAAAATTTGTCCAACTGATGTCTAAAATCAAATTTTAATAAAACACATTATACTTTTTTTTGCTAAAAAACTTTCAAGAGATTTTGTAGTTTTATCATAGCATTTTCATCAAGTTGTTTCTTTTTCTTTATATACAAGTTTATTGTGAAATTCAAGTTTAATATTTATTTATAAAATTATATTTTTCGTTTTTATAGTTTTTTTTCCCTTAACTACTTTACCTTAAAATACTTCAACCTTGGGTTGATCCAACATGTTGCGTGCGGATTCACAAAATTCAACAATTTTTGCTTAAATATTAAATACCATATATCATCTCAATTGTTATCGCATATCAATTTGAAGTCATTATAGGAACCTACAGGTCTATCTTTAAATATTTGATTATATGAAATCAATCATTATCGTATATTAATTTAAAATCGTTGTAGGAACTCAAAACTTTAAATTTTAGATCTCCTCTACTTCAACCAACTCTTTTGGTGATGAAAATAATTATTTATACCATATATAACTTAAACTCGTGAATATATATTTGATATGTGTCAAATCTGTCCACCAATAAACAACATAAAAAACATGTTTCTCCCACAATTGTCCTATAAATTTAAAGTCCATGCCCTACAAATTTGGTAAAATATAATTTCTGATCTAGCCACAGGTCACTCAATTTAAGCATGGACACACCACATAAGCATGCCAAATAAAGTATTTTTTTTCCTTGTTGATTCGATGTCTGATATTGATATCCCTGAATTATTATTTTCATGTGCGATTGTCGATTGATATTTCTTTTAATTTTAGAAATTTCATTGTGCTTGAGTGGATTAATTGTGCTTGAGGTAGGGTGGGTCCAATAAAATTATAGCATTTGTTAGTAACTCATAATGCTTAAATCAAAATCAAATCAATATTAAGTCAATCCAACATTATATCATCTCAATTGTTATCGCATATCAATTTGAAGTCATTATAGAAACCTACAGGTCTATCTTTAAATATTTGATTATATGAAATCAATCATTATCGTATATTAATTTAAAATCATTGTAGGAACTCAAAACTTTAAATTTTAAACCTCCTCTACTCCAACCAACTCTTTTGGTGATGAAAATAATTATTTAAACCATATATAACTTAAACTCGTGAAAATATATTTGGTATGTGTCAAATCTGTCCACCAATAAACAACTTAAAAAACATGTTTCTCCCACAATTGTCCTATAAATTTAAAGTCGATGCCCTACGAATTTGGTAAAATATAATTTCTGATCTGGCGACAGATCACTCAATTTAAGCATGGATAAACCACATAAGCATGGACACACCACATAATCATGACAAATAAAGTTTTTTTTTTTCATTGTTGATTCTGTGTTTGATAATGATATCCCTGAATTATTATTTTCATGTGCGATTGTCGATTGATATTTCTTTTAATTTTAGAAATTTCATTGTGCTTGAGTGGATTAATTGTGCTTGAGGTAGGGTGGGTCCAATAAAATTATAGCATTTGTCAGTAACTCATAATGCTTAAATCAAAATCAAATCAATATTAAGTCAATCCAACATTATGAATGACAATAAGTATATATATATATATATGTATTTTATTATTATTATTATTTTTTAATTAGTTCTACATTAGTTTAGACAGTTAAAATATGTAATGTGATTTTATTCTTCTCTTTAATGTTAGTCATGTAATTAATACTTATTAGATTTATTTTAGTAGGATTTATTATGATAATTTTAATTATGACTTACTAATATGCAATATTTGTTTTATACAAAAAAAATTGAATATTTTATTGTCATACTCATTACATATTTTGTGTTATTTTTATAATTGAAAAAAAACATATTAGGTAATTGTATTTTGCTGTGGCAAAAGAAATATTTGAAGCACCACTTAATTATGTGTTTATATAAAAACTTTACTCGGAATTTTTTTTTGAAATTAATAAACCTGACTTCTATTGATTTGTTTTGAATTATAGATTTACCCATGACTTGCTTGTCATAATTCCGAAATATATTTGTTTCCCTCTTCTTTATGACTTGTATATTTAAAATCCTGATGATCTGACATAATTTGTGAGTAATTCAACGAAATTGGGTAAATTTTAATAAAAAGTCATATAATTTGTCATGATTTATATTTCATAATTTTTAAAATGTATCTTATTCTCTCTTCTTTTTTGTTACTTGTATCTATGAAATCATGATGAACTGACTTGATTTGTGATTAATCCAACATGATAAGTTGGTTAAAATAGTATGACTATAATAACTTATATATGTCAAACTTTTGAAGTGTATTATTCCCTTTTTTAAAAATAAATAAATTTATAGCTCTAAAATCATGACAATCCGATATGATTTGTAAGTAATGAATTTTTAAAAAATTATGAAGATCCAACATGATTTGTAGGTAATCCAATAGGACAACTATCCGTTTTTATGTAAATGGGCCTGGGTGAAATTGCTCATTTGGGCCTGTGAAACTTTTGGGCTTTGGGTTTACGATCTAGCTCAGGATTTACATGTAGATCCGGGGAAATGTTTTGGGTTAATGGGTTTTCCCTCTTTTAGAATAGATGAACTTTCGCAAATAGCCACTGCAATAAATTTAATTATACTACTTAGCTATAGTTTGCATATTTACGGGCTGTAGCTACAGTTTAAGCTGTCTCGTTTGTATAATTCGTTGATTTGTATAATTTGTAGGTTTGTATAATTCGCGGGTACATTTGTATAATTCAGTTATTTTTGTATAAACTCAAAATAACGAATGTATATAATTACAAACATCAGAAGTGTAAACAGTTATACACAATATATTATACAAATTTTGAATTATACAAAATTTATACAAATTCCGAATTATACAAACGTGCAAATTATACAAAACTAAAAACCTAAGCTGCGTAATTATAGCTAAGCGTAGGTCCCGAATTGTAATTAAGGCAAACTATAGCTATGTCAAGTAATTAACTAATATATGTTTGCTTATACGCGTAATTTTCCCTTTAGAATAATTGGATTTTTAGTAGGGTCGGATTTTATTTGGGTGGATCCGAGTTTAGATTGGGTTAAATTAATTTTAATTGATTATTTTTTTCTAAAGTATCAGATCGTGTCATGTATTAAATGAGAAGGCTAATTAATTAATTAGTAGTGTCGTTTGTGATAAAGGCATAAAAGGGCCACAAAGGTTAACCTTTAAGGGAATTTCGTGGCCAATAGGTTAACAAATGGTATTTTTGTACCAATTTCAATAGTTTAAGAATATTTTAGACCTTTCTTGGTTAAAATTATGATCATTATCATTATGACTTATTTATTTGCAATATTTATTTTATGCGATTATTTTTTTTATTGAATATTTTAGTGTCATCACCCATATCATATTTTGTGTTATTTTCTTAAGAAACATCTATAGATAGTTGTATTTCAATAGGACCAAAAAATTATTTGAAGCACAAATTAATTATATGTTGTATGAATACTTCATCGAAAAAGCCTAAAAACCCAAAAATCTGAAGTTGAAAAATTTGAGTTTCATTAATTTGGTTTGGTTTATAGATTTTAAAATCCGACACAAATGGTTTGGTTTGGTGTTTGAAAATTCCTAACCAACCTGATCCATGTACACCCCTACTTTATATAATTTTCTATATACAAACTATATTTTTTCAATAAAGGGTGTTCGACTAACCATCTATTACGCTACGCCATTGTATATATAAGATACACTCAAATTGAATTACACTATACTATTTATGATAGATATTATATCATGTATAACACATATATTTATTTGTGCGTATTCAAAATTGAATAACACGTTTACGTATTAAGTACGCCTTTTTTGTGTGTTTGGACGTGGCTGTAACTTTGTACTGCATGCTAAATAGATATGGTACTACAACACAAAGTGTGTGTACTACAAAATGAACAAAAAGTGGATAAAAATTGTACTCTTTTTTGGAGTGATAATAATAATAAAAGTTTGGTCCAACCAATAATATACCAAATACACCGTCCAATCGAATCTTTTAACAGTTGGTGACTTCCAACAAATGAAAAGCAAATACTTTTGGATGAATATATGACCTTATAATATCATCAAGAGGTATGGTGGGATGTACGTAACTAATCGAGATGATATAAATTCAAAATTTAAAATTTATATATTTTTATAATTGTTTTAAGTTAATTAATACTTTATTCATTTTAATTACATGTTGGTGTTTGATCAAATACAAAGTTTAAGAAAATAATGCAAGATTTTTGAAATCTATACTTTAAAAACTCTCATAAACATTCTAAATAAGGGTAAAATGAAAATTAGAAACTAAACTATTTAAGATGGGGGAGTATACACCTATATATAACTTGACTAATGCAGTGGTTTTGAGCTAAATATTAGTATATATTAGTTATTTTTTAAATTATAAATATAAAATTTTGGAGAAAAGTTATTGAGTTCATGTGAATTAATACTTTATCCTATAGATTCTCCCCCTAAATGAGAGCTCTCCACTCTAGAGATCTTAAATTCGAGTCATGAAAATGAAAAAAAAATAATCTCCGAGATAATTTTTCCTCCTACAACGAGCCTCATATAATCATATAGATCTACTCCTGCTCCTGAATGATATCTTCACTTTTAATCAGAAATTTTGAATTTAAGCCATGAAAATAAAGAGAATTGTTAAAATAATTTTTCTCCTATGAGCCTCATATAATATAAATTTAAATTAATCGAGTAATTAATTTTTTTATGTTCGATGGTTTAACGGAAAATTGGTCTTACAACTAATTGCACCAACCACCAAGACTTACTTCAACGGTATAAATAATTAAATATGAGTCTTGCATCAAATAATTGTGAGTCGATATAATTTTTTTTAATTTTATCAAGTCCATTGCAGTCAACAACATTAGCCATAAATAAATTTCTCCAGCGCACGAATCGTAATGTGTGTGCTAGGTTATACATATATATATGAGTAACATTAACGAGTGATTTGAATATTTTTATTGACCTATAATGATATATTCATCATATTAGTATTTGGAGTGGACAATTGACCTCTTTGCATGATTTTTCAAAAATCTAAGTCAAATATTAGAAAAATTATGAACATATTTTGTCAAATTATCTTTTCCTTTAATACGTAATAGTTGAATTATCATACCAAAGTTTGATTTACCAAAAAAATTAATATTCAATATCTACTTTTAAATATTGATTACCAAAAAATATTGAACCAATTATTAAACGTTCACTCATAGATTTAAGTCCAAAAAGACAGTTGAAAAAGAAAAGAAAAAAAAAGCTAGGCATGCTTTTACGTTACGTAAGAACATAATAATATTTTTGGTACTCAAATAAAAGTTTGTTCAACCCAACAAGCTAACCAATAGCTACTACTCATTTAGTGCCAATCACATCTACAAATTTTCATTTTTTTTAGAACATTTTCAACATTATTACTCCATAGATTCTTGAAACAATATATTCTCTTATTTATATTATCCGTTACTTGTATAAAATAATAATAGTTTTACACAAACAAGGTAGGAAAACTCTTATTTAAGGTAAGAGGCATAGGTGGAGCCAGGATTACAAATTTGGGGGTTCTAAATTTTAAGATAAAAGAAAAAAATATTGTAAAACATAATTTCTTTTTTTTTTTAAAAAGAGAACTTTTGTTGATATAGTGGGGTTCAAATCCATAACACTAGTGTGGAAAATATTTCCACGACCCCTTCCTTATCATTGAGTCATCAATCAATTTTGTTAGCGAATTTACAAATTAATATACATGTTTTCTAATACAAATATAGGGTTTACGGAAAAGCTATGGATTCGTCCGAACCCACAAACCCTCACTTAACTCCGTCTTTAATAAGAGAAATTGTTTAAGCTTTATCATCTACTATTATTTTACCGTTAAATATTTTAATATAAATTAAATTAGAAATTAGAAATTAAAAAGCCCTCGAATTACCTAACCCGTCGCCCTAAGAACTGGCCCACTAGGAATGATAGTGAGCCGGTCCAATCCCTCCTAAAATCCCCCTAAATCCGACCCCTTAAACTATAGGAAAAATCACCCACATATATATTTAAGGGACAATATTACAGATTTTAAATCTACTTTTAAAATATTATTACTTATATCTTATATATATCAATTATAAATTTTTCACTAAACTATATACTAACCCTAATATATTAAAAGTTCGATCGTGATTGGTTCACAGGTTTATGACTAGCCCAACGTGAAAAATAGATTTTGAAGATATACTTCAATCATTTTATTTTACTTTATTTTGAAGATATATTTTGAAAAATATATTTTAAATTTCATTTTATTTTATATGTCCTAATTTAATTAAACACGAAACTGAATGATGTAATTTTTTTTATTTTGTATACTATGATAAGATGTGCATAACACTTATAAGTCTTAGATTGTAAACACAAGTCATGTCATATTGTAAGAAAGAATTATCAAGGATAAAATGAAATGAACACACTAAGAATTATCAAGGATAAAAGAATTTTTGATAATCGTGGTGTTCGAATCAGCTTACAGACATTTGGACTAATTCCACAATATACTTGATACTTTCACCTGCAATAAATACTAGGTAATAATTTAATTTAATTTCTTTTATTATTAATGGAATAGTTTACAGATACATAAATACCTAAAGATTGTTTTAAATAATATATTTCAAAAATCTTTCTTTCTTAAATTTTGTGTCTAATCAAACACGATCAAAAAATTAAAACAAAAAGAATAGTATTCTTTTGTCCTTTTCTTTTATTCTTGTTCTATAAATAGGGAGTCATATACAGCTAATTCTCCCATATCTCAAAAGTCCACATTTTACATAATTTCTTCTCACCAAAGCAAAAGCTTTCACATTTTTTCCCCTACATTTCATCATGTCTCAGGTACCTCTTTCTTTAACCCTTCAATATTATTTTTTTCTAATATAAATTATTTATAAGTCATATGATAATCTTTGGATTTTCTAAAGGGCTTGATGAATTTTGGCTAAATAATCTAAATTCGAATTAGGTTTTTTTTTTCCCACTTTAAGTGGAAATTTTGGTTCTTGATTTCAAATAATTAATTAATTTAAGATGATCTGAATTAATATAAAGAAAATTAATCGTCTCTCTTTTGAGCTCAAAATTGATCAATTCTAGGTTCTTGGTGAATGCTTTTCTTGTTGATCTATTGGATTGTATGAAAACAATCTTTGATTAGTTAAGAGAATTTATTTTCTGCCCTAAACTTCGAATTGATTACTCAGATGATCACTTACTTAATAGTTATTATTTTCATTTTTTAAAAAGAAGATTGAAATCAAGAACAAAGATGACGTTGATTATCTGATAATAACTATTAATTGAGTCAGGGAATTCATTTTATATTGTTAGTATTAATTAAATATATATAGGGGGAGATTGATAAATATTTTGAAAGTTCATGACCTTACATTGTCATATTCACCTAATTTGATTAAAGATTTTAGCTCAGTATATACTAACCATTGTTTAAGTGCTAATTGTAACTTTGACCCCTTAGTTATTACAAAATTTTAATTTTGATCATTGTGATATATTATTAAGTATATTTAATCTTTAATTAGTTGAAATGTGCACTTTCAATTCCTTTACTAGTGAATATTCATAATTATTTCACCATTTCACAACTTAATTACACAGGTATAATAATAAGATCGTGTTGTTACTTTATATATGCAAAAATAGCACAAATATTATATACTTAATTCCCTCATAAAAGGATTAAAACAACTCATTTTAAATTAAATAAAAGATAAAATGCGTGTTACAAATATATATCAGAAAGACAAAATCAAAATTACTAACAATTGAGGGACTAAAAGTGTTACTACTATATATCCCATTGTTTAATTATACTTTTAATGTGTTTTAACATGTTATAGTAACATGTAATTTATCATAATTTTAGGTTATCGATTCCATTTATCAACCTCTTAGTATATACAAATAGTTACAAAGTAGTCATCTTAACCGCAAACACTTATCTAAAGACGGGATAAATTGAAAGAGCTTAGATAGTTACATCTTCTGTCTTGCATAAAAAAGGAAGTTTAGAGTATCATATATAAATTTACGCGAAATAACATTATCTGTGCATAGAAATTAAACTTCAGAATTAGTTAATCAACTTTTTTTTTCCCTAAATGATATAAGCAGACAGTTGTTCTCAAGGTTGGCATGTCATGCCAAGGCTGTGTTGGAGCTGTCAACAGAGTTTTGGGCAAAATGGAAGGTACATTTTAGTATATAATTGCACTTTTTTTTTATCCGTTTCATTTTATGTGAACTTGTTTAGCTTGACATGAAGTTTGTTGACATCTGTAACCTGTCATGATATATATATTCATGTCTATAAAATCATGTGATAAAGGGTAGAAAGTGAATATTGCAATTAAATTGTTCTTTTTAGAACAGACTAAATAGGAATTCAGAGGTTTAATTTATCGATTTTAGATTCTAGTCCTTTGGAGTTCCTGGATTTCTATCTTAATACAAATACAAGATTTAGATAATATTATTATTGAGTTCAGTTGAATTCATACAGTAATACATTAACCTATGAGTGTTGCATAAATTGAAACAGAAAGAATACTAATTTGACTCGAAACTTCTGTATGAATATATTGTAGGTGTTGAATCATTTGACATCGATATAAAAGAGCAAAAAGTGACAGTAAAAGGAAATGTGGAACCAGAAGCTGTTTTCCAGACTGTTTCAAAGACCGGAAAGAAGACTTCGTTTTGGGAAGCACCAGCACCAATACTAACACCAGCACTAGCTGAACCCGAAACAAAGCCCGTGGAAGAAAAGCCCACAGAAACACCAGCTGAGCCCGAACCAAAGCCCGCGGAAGAAAAGCCCGCAGAAACTGTTGCTCCAGCATGATGATGATATAGCTTAATTAATGGGCTGAAAATTTATACCATATGCTTGTGATTTATACTAAAGCCAGAATGTGATCTTAATGAGAGCTGAAATAATTGTCTTGCTAATTTTCTGTGTTTGGTTTTCTTGTAATGTTGATAGTAAGTTTTGCTATCAAATCATGTATCTTGTATTTTAATTTGTGGATGTTTTGGATCATCAAAAAGATTACAATTTGAAAATAGTTGGAAATACGGATAAAGTTTGTATATGCTATACTTTGTATAGTTTAATTATACAGACAGTAGCGGATTCAGAATTTTCACTCTTAGGAATGAGACCTTGAATTTTTTTGGGTTCAAATCCACACTTTTAGCACATTTTATTTTCTTAAAAAGCGAGAAAATTAGGCATATATGAGAGAAAATCCAAATGAAAGTCATATTTGTTCTATTTCCTATAATAGAGAGGTAAATTTAAATCATTCCGTTAAGGATAAAGATATTTTTAGGACTACGCTCAACTAGTGAGCCAAAATTATTCTATTTCTCTTGGCCCTTTTCCTTTTAACAAACAAAGGACGTGCTACGAAACTTTTTTTTTTTTTTTAGCTTTTGTGGTTTAAAATTCTCGGACACTGTCATGATTGCTGACTGTGATTTTCACTTTCACCATTTTGGGAACTTTTATCACAAAAGAATGTTTTCTTTTGTAACATCTCGCAATTTGAAATAGCTAGGAAGAAGCTAAGAATTGGAAATAGTCATTTTTGGAAAGAACTGAAAATCTGGAAATTTGTTTAGGTTAGGAAAAGTGAGTTTTTGATCAACTTCAAACGGCCATAGCTCGTAGCTCAGGATGAGTTAGGTGTACTTCCAGATATGGCTGGAAAGATCTTGGAATGTTCTTTCCAACGCCGCCGAGTTTGCGCGATTCCGAGTTCATATAAGTAAGTTATGCTCTTTGGAAGTTGGGCTGTTGGATTAAAGAAAGTCTAATCCGGATTTGGAAGGGTAATTTAGTCTTTTCCTTGCCTAATTATTCTAATTTGTTTTAGGAGTTTAATTGGGGTAAAGTCTGATTTTAGTCAGTTTTAGAAAAGTGAATTTCACGCTAGGGCTTGGAGAAAAGAGAAAAGAGGAGAAAGGAGAAGAACGTTCAAGATTCATCGAGATTAGCTAGTGGATTTCGTCGGGGGTGATCCCTACAAGGTATGTGAGATCACATAGCGTTGGGTTAGTTCACCCACGCGCCAAACATGTTAATTCAGTGTATTTTCGTCCTAAAAAGGTTGAGAATTTGATGTAATTGATAGTTGTTCTTGAATTGATTTCGTTCTCGAATACGAGTTGGGATTAAGGAGTTTCTTGATGATTAAGTGTTGTTTCCTTGTGTTGTTTGGGTTAGATTTTGTGTATATGATTTGGGTACATGAATCTAAAGTGAATTTGGAAAAAAGAATTGGATTAAAACGATTTAGGATCAGAAAACGAGGTCAAAAATTGGTCAAATTGCGTCTGTGGGAAGGCTGGCGCGACGCGCCCCCATAGCGCCAGGTAGGCTGGGGTGGCGCGCCAACAGTGCGCTAAAATAGAGCCCCAGAAAGGTGGGGCTGGCGTGGCGCGCCCGGGATGCGCCCAAAACATCGTTTTTCACCAGTTTTTCGTCGTTTAACCTATTCAAGTTATTCTAAAGTGTATTAACACTTTCCATTGATTCTAACTACTCTAAATGAGTTCTAAACATTCGGAAATCATCCAGAAACATGAATAATAACCTTGAATCCATAAATTCAAATTCAAGGAAAGTCAAGATCCAAGTTTAGGAATTTCTTCGAGTCTTTTCAAGAAGTCTTTTGCAAATGCTTTTAACTTTGTTTTAAGACTTAAGTTTTGAGTTGAGTAAAGAGTAAAGAGTAAAGCTTGAAGTTCATTTCATCAAAAGTATATGGGGACTATGTATTCCCAAAGGGTTGAAAATGTTTTCACATTTAAACAAGAAAGGAAAACCTCGATTTCCAAAGAGCCTTTGTGCTAGTTTTCAGAGAAGAGTAATCGCTTTCTAAATAAAACAAGAGAGGAAACTTTGATTTCCAAGATAGCCTTTTAGCTAAGTTTTTGAGCACTAATCTCAAATCATGGAAAGAAGTATGTTTTTAAACATAAGAGCTAATAGTATCATATTTTAGGAGTAGTATTGAGCACCGATATGAGGACGAGCTTGAGTTCAAATAACTCACTTCTCCATAAACCATGTATCCATCATGGGTAGAAAAGGGTCACACTTTTTAGATGAATCCTTTTCGCATAGACTAGTGGATCCACTTAGTAATTTCGGTCCTATACCCTGCCGTCCTATACCCCTGGTAGGGTATAGGATGCGCTGGTAGCGTAAGAGAGATCGTTGTATCATCACAATAGCTCTTATGTGATGGTTGTCAGTTAGAGAAACTCCCACATCAGTACTTTGTATTTTTATATACATCAGTTTATTTGTAGTTTTACATACATCTCAGAGTTAGTTGTATCTTTGCATACACACAGAGTTGACATCATGTTTTAAACAGTTTTTCTTTATATTGCACTTGTTTTAAACTGCTTTATATTGAAATGAGTTAAGTTATGTTGAGTTGAGCCAGGTAAGTTCTTCAGTTCCTTTCAGATTCTTTTCAAGCCTATGTTATATTTAGCATTAAAACTCGCATACTCGTATATTCAATGTATTGATGCCAGTTGGCCTGCATTGTATTATGATGCAGACGCAGGTAACTAGGATCGGCATCCAGCGCATCGTTGATCCAGTGAGCAGTTCAGAGTCTGTTGGTGAGCCTCTTTGCATTTCGGAGGATCCCTTTTGTTTGCTTTCAGTATTCGATAGTTCATTAGGATGTCGTGGGCCTGTCCCGACATCCATCTCAGTTGTTTTAGAGGCTTTCATAGATAGTCAGCCAGATGTTAGTTCATTCGTCATCATTTTGTTATTGACTTATGTTCAGATTTGAGTTGCCATTTTGGCTAAGTTAAATGTTTATTTTCCAAACATTATGAGTTCAGTTTGAGACAGTTAAGTTGTTTAGCATTTGAATTCCTTTCTTATTGCATATAGTCTTCCGCTGAGTAAGTAAGCCAGGTCAATGGTTCACTTGGGGCCAGCAATGGTTCTCGAGTGTCAGTCCCGCCCAGGGTGTAGGCTCGGGCAAAATTTTTATTTTATTTTTAATGAGATAATTTAATATCATATAAAATAAGATTACTTCTACTTATATTTTGCACTACTTGTCTTGTTATCAGCGGCGTAGCCACATATAGCTTAGGGTGGGCCAGTCAGACATTTTTTGTTGAAAAATTATACTATGAATAAAAAAATTTGTATGAAGTATATAGAATAACAATTATTTTTCTACAATATATATTGAATCTTGGACATACTTAACAAAAATTTTGATTTCGCAACTGCTTGTTATACAGTAGGAATGGATTCAATTGTAGACAAAGTCACTAAATTTCAATAAACAAGTACTAACAAGATGAAAGAGGAAAGTCCAACATGTATTTACAAATTAAGAAATCTATCATAATGAGTTGACATATAACATATGGGCCATGCACAAAGATATTGGCAACCAACTAATGAAATAAAGAAGCTAATTCAATCTACAAGTGGGATTTGTTTTACCTTTTAACAAAGTAGGAAGAGGAGTCTTAGTGAGAAGCTTTCATAACTCATGCACAAATATTAAAGGATGTATAAGACGATAAATTCCAAAACTTTTATAGGCACACAGATACTATAACCTATTTAAGATCACAAGGTTAAAAAATATTCATTTCTTTTCTTTAACGTAACTCTGTATTAATTCAAACTATGTCACATAAGTTTAATTATAGCACAAGTGATTCCCAAGGAAATAGAATAGTTCACACTTCACACCACTCAAATTGTTAATCTTTTTTACTATTTTTGTTACTTTTTTTTTTTCTATTTCTAGAGCAAATAGTAAAAATTAAGGAAAAAGAGTGTCAACCTATTCATGGATGCCATAATGTAGTAGTTGTTGAGTTCTTCAAAGGTCAGACAAAGCTCAAGAATACATCAACTATAGACTTGGTATAATACAAACAATCATGTTTTAAAAAAAATTTGTTTTTGTTCCTTCAAGAATTTCTCAAACCATAAATACTTCAATATGTTCCTAAAGTTATATCCATCAATTACTAAGAAAAAACCATAGTGTCTTTTGAGTCTCAAAATTAATAATGGATTCCAAAGGCATCAATCTTTCAGCTCTTGCACTTTTTGCTTGCTTGATTTTATCATTTTCGTCATCTATTATTGCCTATCGAACACCATATTGGCCATCGATCAAAGTTGGTTACTATAGGCATACTTGTCCCTATGCCGAACACATTGTTCAAAATGTTGTAAACAGAGCCGTGTCTCGTAATCCAGGCATTGCTGCTGGACTTATTAGGTTACATTTTCACGATTGCTTTGTCAGGGTACGTATGAATTTCATGCTTATATTTTTATTTTATTAATTTGATGATAACATTATCTTATAATGGTTTAACATGTACTGTTCTTTAATTAGGGGTGTGATGCATCCGTGCTATTGGATGGACCAAATTCCGAGAAGGAAGGTATTCCCAACAAGAACAGTTTACGAGGTTTTGAGGTGATTGATGCTGCAAAAGCTGCACTTGAGGCTGCCTGCCCTGGAACTGTCTCGTGTGCAGACATCGTTGCTTTTGCTGCTCGGGACAGTTCCTACAAAGTTGGGAGAATATACTATGATGTCCAAGCTGGACGTCGTGATGGTCGTGTTTCTATTGACTCTGAAACATTGACTAATCTTCCTTCTCCTTTCGTCAATGCCTCGGAACTCATCAAGAATTTTGCAAGCAAAGGTATGTCTGTTGATGAAATGGTGACCCTCTCTGGTGCGCATTCTATTGGCATTGCACATTGCGGTGTTTTTGCTAGCCGTTTGTACCCTCAAAACAATCAACAAAATCTTCCAATTGATCCTGAATACGCAGACTTCTTGAA
>JAJOOF010009263.1:0-16828 GCA_029582545.1 Solanum lignicaule
ACTAATAAATCTGTCAATGCCGAGAATGTGACATGTAATGAAACGAGCGAACAAACCCCGAACAGTGAACAAACTTTTGCAGAATATGAAGAAGATGTGCAACCTGGAGAGTTGACTAAGGAGTTTGAACATTTTGAGAATAAAGAAAAGCCAAATTTGGATGAAACTGAGACGATAAATTTGGGAGATTTAGCATAATTGGTGAGGGAAACAAGAATTAGTGTCCATTTGACTCCGTCCCAAAGAAAAAAACTTATTGATCTTTTGAGACAATACATGGATGTGTTTGCATGGTCTTATGATAATATGCCGGGTCTAAGCACGGATATTGTTTCACACAGGTTGCCAATTGATCCCTCTGACCCCCAGTAAAGCAAAAATCGAGAAAGATCAAGCCTGATTTGAGTTTAAAGGTTAAGGAAGAAGTCTCCAACCAATTTGATGCCAATGTCATCCGGGTCACCAAGTATCCCACGTGGTTGGCCAACATAGTACCAGTGCCAAAGAAGGATGGAAAAATCAGAGTAGGCGTAGATTATCGAGATCTCAACAAGGCTAGCCCGTAGGATGATTTTCCTCTCCCAAATATTCACATACTTATTGATAATTGTGCAAAGCATGAGTTGCACTCATTTGTTGATTGCTTTGCAAGAAATAATCAGATTTTAATGGATGAAGAGGATGCGGAGAAAACCGCATTCATCATGCCTTGGGGAGTATATTGTTATCGGGTAATGCCTTTTGGACTCAAGAATGCAGGGGCAACATATATGAGAGCTATGACTACTATATTTCATGATATGATCCATAAAGAAATTGAAGTCTATGTGGATGATGTCATCATCAAGTCACGGAAGAGCTCAGATCATATAACAGATTTGAAGAAGTTCTTTGACAGATTAAGGTGGTACAATCTGAAGTTAAATCCCACAAAGTGTGCATTTAGGGTCCCTGTCGGGAAGCTGTAGGGTTTCATCGTGAGTAGGAAAGGGATAGAGCTGGATCCTTTAAATATAAAGGCTATTCAAGACTTGCCTCCTCCAAAGAGTCGAAAGGATGTAATGAGTTTTCATGGTCGCCTCAATTACATTAGTCGATTCATTGCACAATCCACTGTAATTTGCGAGCCAATCTTCAAGTTGCTGAGGAAAGATGTTGCAACCAAATGGACGGATGATTGTCAGAAAGCTTTTGACAGAATCAAAGAGTATTTATCTAGTCCACCAGTCTTGGTGCCCCCAGAATCTGGAAGACCGTTGTTGTTGTATTTGTCAGTGTCTAACAATGCATTTGGATGTGTGCTGGGACAACATGACGAAACTGGAAAGAAGGAGCAAGCCATATATTACTTAAGCAAAAAGTTCACTCCTTATGAAGCTCGGTATACTTTATTGGAGCGCACTTGTTGTGGTTTGACTTGGGTTGCACAAAAGTTAAGACATTATTTATGTGCGTATACCACTTTTCTCATCTCAAGGATGGATCCACTCAAGTATATATTTTAGAAGCATATGCCCACTGGAAGGTTGGCGAAGTGGCAAATTTTGCTATGTGAATTTGACATTGTTTATGTCACTCAAAAGGCCATCAAGGGACAAGCGCTAGCTGATCATCTCGCTGAAAATCCTGTGGACAAAGAGTACAGGCCTCTTAAAACTTATTTCCTTGATGAAGAGGTTTTATTTATTGGAGAGGATATTTTCGAAGAATATCCCGGGTGGAGAATGTTTTTTGATGGTGCTGCGAATTCCAAAGGAGTCGATGCTGGAGCAGTGTTGATTTCAGAATCAGGTCAACATTATCCTATCTCAACAAAGTTCAAATTCTTATGCACAAATAATATGGCGGAGTATGAGGCTTGTATTCTTGGGCTTAGAATGGCTGTTGACATGAATATACAAGAATTGTTGGTTATAGGTGATTCCGACTTATTGATTCATCAGGTTCAAGGCGAATGGAGCACCAAGAGTGTGAAGATACTCCCATATTTGTTGTGTGTGAAAGAATTGTGCAAGAAATTTGTCAAGATAAAATTCACGCATATACCTCGAGCTCAGAACGAGTTTGCAGATGCGTTGGCAACCCTGGCTTCTATGATTCAACATCCAAACAAGAACTACATAGATCCAATCAAGGTCAATGTGCAGGATCAGCCAGCCTATTGTTTCTATGTAGATGAAGAACCGGATGAAGAACCTTGGTACTATGACATTAAGAGGTATCTCAAAGAAGGAGACTATCCAGAAGGAGTAAACAATGTTCAAAAGAGGACACTTCGGAGACTCGCAAATCACTTTTTCCTAAGTGGGGAAATCCTTTATAGGAGGACTCCAGATTGGGGATTGTTAAGATGTGTTTACTCTCAAGAGGCAAGCAAGTTAATTGAAGAAATACATGGGGGTATATGTGGGCCGCACATGAATTGTTTCACTTTGGCAAAGAAGATTCTGCGAGCTGGATATTTTTGGATGACCATGGAAACAGACTGCATCCATTTTGTGAGAAAGTGTCATCAATGTCAGATTTATGGTGATTTGATTCGGTTTCCACCGAATGAGCTAAATGTGATGAGTTCTCCTTGGCCATTTACAGCTTGGGGCATATATGTCATTAGCCCAATTGAGCCAGCCTCCTCAAATGGACATAGGTTCATTCTGGTAGCTATTGATTACTTCACAAAGTGGGTAGAAGCATCTTCATACAAGTATGTGACAAAGAAAGTGGTGACAGATTTTGTTCGCAATAACATCATTTGAAGATTTGGGATCCCCGAGTCAATTATTACAGATAATGGAGCTAATCTCAATAGTGGCTTGATGCATGAGATATGCGAGAAGTTCAAAATTATTCACCGCAATTCCACTCCTTATCAACATCAGATGAATTGAGCAGTTGAGGCCGCCAACAAAAATATCAAGAGGATATTACAGAAAATGACTGATAACTACAAGTATTGGCATGAGAGTTTATCCGTTGCCCTTCTTAGCTACCGCACCATAATTAGGACTTTGACTGGGGTGACACCTTATCTTTTGGTTTATGGAAGAGAAGCAGTGTTACCAATGGAAGTTGAGATACCATCTCTGAGGATTATCCAAGAAGCTGAGTTAAGTGATGCCAAGTGGACGCAAAATCGGTATGAAAAATTGATGCTCATTGATGAAAAAAGAATGAATGCAGTTTGTCATGGGTAACTTTATCGACACAGGATGGCTAAAGTTTTCAACAAGAAAGTAAGATTGAGACAGTTTGAACCGGGACAATTGATGTTGAAACGAATATTCCCACACCAAGATGAAGCTAAGGGAAAGTTTGCACCTAATTGGCAAGGACCTCACATAGTTCACCGAGTACTGACTGGAGAAGCTTTGATTCTAGCAGAAATGGATGGCAAGATATGGCCAAAAGCTATCAATGCAGATGCGGTTAAGAGATACTACATCTAGAGGTTTCTATTTCATTTTCTTGTAATCATTTTGTCATGTATTGGAAACTATGTCTTGACTTGATTCCCATGGCGGGATACGTAGGAAATCCACATTGGATTTGGTCCTTTGGTAGGTTTTGCAAAATTTCCTTTTCTGTGTAATATGAACTATGCTTGGCCTGATACCCTTTGTGGGATACGTAGGCGGCCTACATCGGCTTCGGTCACTTTATTATAATTTTTTTTTTCATTTCTCCATTTCTTTGTACGTAGCGAACTACGTATGGCTTGATTCCGTTCGGATACGTAGGCAACCCGAGGAGGGTTCGGCCCCTTTATTCCAATTTTGATTGTATCCTTAGGTTATGTTTGGCTTGGTGCCTTAATAGAATAGTGTGCATCCTACAAAAGGTTTAGTATCCTCGTGACCAAAGGACAACATATCTCTTTCGCCAAAACTGGGACAAATTTTTAAAGGCATCATTGCAAGAAGATATCAAGATATTCGAAGAGTATATGGTCCATCGAATCATCCGACAGAAGAAAGACTTCAGATAAAGGACGTTCGCTTTGTTTCATAACATGTCACAATTTAAAGTTCGACAAAAATTCTTTATTGCTATATATACGTATATAATTTTATCTTATTTTCAAATATAATTTTCAATCAAATGTTTTCTTTTTATTTGTTTCTTGTTATTTATTTAACCAAGATTTAAAATGGATGGAGTTATGAGTCCAAGCAAAGCTGGAAGAAAGAAGTATAAAGAGCCAGACCTTCCAAGTCAACGCAAATCAACCTCCCCCAAAACTTAAAATTTTTCTTTGAGTGTAGGTTTGTCAGGATTAATAGAAGCTGAGAAGTCAATGATGTCTATAGCATCGAAAGGACTATATGTCGAGTGGTTTGAATTATTTACTTATAAATTTATGATTCGAAACTTATAAGTGAAGCTTTACAAAAGTTTCAAACGTACTGAGGCACAAATATTTCTAAACATAACGCATATGTTTTGCTCTGCATGAATACTCTTAAATGCACTGCATAAATGCTTTCTGATATTTTCAAATGCACTGCATAAATGTTTTCAAATATCTTCAAGCGCACTGCACAAATGCTTTCTGGTAATTTCAGGTGCACTGCATAAATGCTTTCGAATATTTTCAAGCGCACTGCACAAATGCCTTCATTTTTTTTCAAACGCACTGCACAAATGCTTCTAAATATTTTCAAATGCTTTATATTTTGTACAAATGCATATTTTCAAATGCACAAATACTTTCAAATATTTAAAAAGGAATTCTACATGGCTTTATCGCTTTTCTAATGCATTGCACAAATGCTTTTAATTGATTGCACGTATGCTTTCAAATATACTGCACAAATGCTTTACCAGTCTGCATTGCTTTCAAAGACCTCATTTTCATAAATCACCTGGCTTAAAAAGTCTCATTTTAAAATCATTTGGCTAAAAGCCTCATATCCATAATTTATATGGTTAAGGCCTCATTTTCATTAATCATCGCTGAAAAGTATCATTTCTCATGAATCATCGGCCTTAAACCCCTTTTTCATAAATTTTGCAAGGTTTCGTCTCATTAAATCATTTCGGCTTGCAAGGCCGCATTTTGATAAATTCACACCCAGGAGGTGTTATTTCCATGTGTTTATCAAACCATGCTTTATGTTTAATATTATTAACTGTTTTGTCAAGTTTGAATTCTGCAGGAGCTTTAGCACAACGTGGAACTATTTCTAAGCAGCAAACTGGATCAATTTGTTGGAGAGTCAAGCTCACCAACAAAGGTCAAAGGTCTACCTCGAACTTCGCTCTCAAATACTCTCATCGATCTTAATACCCGATAACACCATAATTCATATCGGGGCAAACTTTGATGCACTTGTTGGTCGGGACAAAATTGGCTTCTAAGTCAACTTCTTTGCCCAAAAACTCTTACATAGTCTCTGGTCAAAGAGGGACAAGCTGTTGACACCCAATTTTGACCCTCCTTTCTTCTAATTTATTGTTTTCAAGCTTTTAATTTGATAACGTATAAAATTATCCTTTTCACAACTACTTTTACTACTACGACTATTCATCTTCTAAATTATATGTTTTATTATCGAAATTACTATTATCACTTATTATACCTTCTTTTTATTAATCGATTGTTTTTACCTTATTTCAAGTTTTACATTTTATTAAATCAATTATAAGTTCTTGTTTAATATTCATATCTTATATTAGTATAAAGTCATAATATACTTTTATTTCATAAACTAGTAATTGTCATCTTATAATATTGGTTATTAATTTAGAAGCCCAAAAACTTTAAAAAAAGAAAAGAAAAGACCCAAACAAAATTCAGCCCAAGCTAGAATGTAACCCAACTTTGGCCCAAGAAGAAGCCCATTCTTACATTCTTCCTTCCACGTAAGCGCCACGCGAGTATCCACGTTGGCGCCACATAAGGCGCCAACGTTCCAAAACACATGCTTGCCATACGCCCTCACATGTCTCTCATTGATCAGCACACACTTGCCACTTGTCTCCTCTTCATTGGTCGGTCAATTCAAAATTAAAGCTCTAGAATCCCAAATATCCTAAACTACCTATTCTACCCTCCTTTAATCCACCTAAAGTGACCTAAATACCCTTGGATCTCCCAAAAAAAATCTATTGTTTTTCCTTTGGTGTCATCAGACGCCTCCCTCTCTTTCTTTAGCAAGAGAACTCTCTTTTGGCTTCATCTCCATTTTTGACAAAGCTTGACCTCCACTCCTCAAAATTCCAAATTTGGCTTGGCCATTTTCGAGCAAGTTTCCTTCTTCCCATGGCGTGTGGCAGAAGATCGTCTACTTCTATGTTCAAAATGTGTCAAATCCTTATGCTTCAGAAAAGACTCACTATTTTGGTCATAAGAAATCAATTGCTTCTGAAAAGTTTCTGCCATAGTATGATGTTCGAAGTTCAAAGGAGTCTTGTGACTCAATTTTGAAATAAATTTTCCCGCCTAAAGAACCCTCGGTGAACTTTAGTTTTTACTCTATAAATGCAAGCTTTAGGCATCCGTTTTAGGGGGGTTTTTTGGAGATAATTTTCAGTCAAATATTATATAACCAAACTGCTGCAAAACATCTCTGTTACTCTCGAAAATATCCAGCTTCTTATTGTTTTGTTGTCTTCGGAGTCTTGCGCGTGGACGAGTGTGAAGTAGTTCGAGTTCCAGTGTAGATCTTTGATCAAGGACTCTAGTTTGCTTCTCCGAAACAGGTGAAAAATTGACCCAAATCTATTTATTTTTATCATTAGAAACCATGCTTTTAGGACCTTCGTTTTGTTCATATTGTTAGCTTGCTCCTCTGTTGTGAGCTCTGGGTTGTAAACAATCTATAATTCTTATTTCATGTCCTCTTTAAACTCAAATGTGTTATATATCTTTGCCCATGCTGCTAATGTGATATGTTTCGTTTAAATAGAAATCATGGTTTAGAAAACTCTATGACGTATCATTTTTAATTATATACATGTGTAGCTATGATTTGGAAAGTCATCTTGAGTATTTATGTTATGGAAAAGTGTCTAAAATTTTACAGTAGAACAATTTGTTTAAGAATTTTGTATAGTTTGTTTTATTGAATGTTCTGTTGATTCATTTGAGAACTTTGTATTCTTACTTCTCCTCTAATATTGTTTTATTTAAAACTGCACTGCCGAAGTTTTTTGTTCGATATTGTGTTTTATGCTCGGTTTGGTGTAAAGTTGTTACTTATTTAGAAGTTTAAATGAAAAGATAAAAGACTTTATTCCCAAACAATATCACTTTATCCAAACAACTTGAAGCATGAATTATATTTATGTATGTCTATGTGTAAAATGAGGCATGATCTTTGATCTAGCATGACCCTATGTATATTTTTGATAGTAATCTGTTCTTTTTTTTTCTTTCTTTCTTTTATGTTCATTTAAGTTAAATATCCTTTTTCTAATGTTTGCTTTTTTCTTATTTCGCATGGTTCGTCGGAGTTTGCAAGGAGTCTTAAAAGACTCCATCCCGCTATAAAACGGCACTTGCATTTCGCCCTTCAAGCACGTCCCTTGTCCTTCTCTTCCTCCTATATATCTGAATAGGGAATGAGGTAAAGAGGAAGATCTGTCCATTATCGATTTCTTCTACTCTCTCCCATCCGAAAAAAATGAAGCGAGAGTGGATGAGATATTTCTATATCTTGTTTCGATCTTTATTCCTTTATTTTGTTTGCCATTAATTATGTTATGAGGTTTGCTATACTTATCTGTTTTTATTATATTCTCATTTTAATTTCTTTTGATTTCATCGATAAAGAATCAGGCCTAGAACACTTGAACCTTAGAAAGGGTAGTTGGTGATATGTAGTTTCCTATCTTGAGTAGATATGCATATGTGACTACTAACCAATCGTTTTGTCTTTGTTTCTTTTCCCTTTTTATAAATCTATTCTATTAATAGTAAAGTTAAAATACGAATTTGTCTAGCATAAAATGTAATTTTTAGTAAGTTCAAAGGTAGATTTTATATGCAAAGAAAGGCAGCTTTTTCTAATGGCAAACATGTAGATTTTAATGAAAATATACAGCTTTCAATAAGTTTAAAAAATCATATTCGAAGGCCAAAATGTACATATTTTGAACCCTTAAAAATGCAGATTTTTGAGAACTAAAATACAGTTTTAATAGCTTTATGTGCAGATTTTTAGGCCCCAAATGCACCCACTTTATCATTTTTAGGCGTAAATTTTATTTGAAAATGCGGCATCTTTTGAGATTTAAACAGTCTTTTATGAACTTTAAAGTGTATATTTTCATGGTAAAAATACGACTTTTCAAGAACTTGAGAGTGCTTTCCCATCCCCTAACAACCTTTTTTTTAAAAAGTAAAATAAGGCATTTATTTATTTATTTTTAAACCCAAATATGTTTTTTTGTTATTTTCACTAGTACCTTATTTTATTTTTATATGCAATATCTTGTACATTTTCATACCGCATTTTCATCATGATACTTCATCTCATAAGCATATACCTCTTTTATATATACAATGCATATATGCATTTCTCACGCATTATAACTTTAAAATGCTTTTCTTTTGTTTTCTTATCATTTTTCTCAAAAAGTAATCCTTTTCTACACCCCCTAGAAAATCGAATAAAATTGAAATAGATAATCTCTTTGTTATAAACCTAAGTTTGGCCGGTTAATAGTTTTAAAACTAATCTTAAAGGATGTCTTATCCCTTCCCCTTAAGATAAATTAGAACTCTTACCTAGAATCACATATGTTAGTAGACCTTAATTGAAGTCAATTTTAGTATTACTTAGTTAATAATTTAGGTATCCTAATTTACCTTTAAAAATAATTAGGTGGCGACTTCTTAAGTTAATAAATTTGCACCAATATGTTGTACACTAATTTGACCTTTATTAAAATGGGTTATAATTGCTTGGCGACTTCACTGGGGAATTTAGGTTCTAAACCATAACAGACTTAGTTTAATTATTAAGTTTTTAACATTTGCTTGTTCCGTTTTTGTTGTTTGTTTTATTTTAAATGCCTAAATGCTTTACTTTTTATGCTTATGTGGTATAAATTGGTTATTTGTTACTGCATTATATAAATTGTTTATTTGTTATTGCTTTATATAAATTGTCATTCCGTTCATAATTCATTCAATTCTGAAAATCTCACACTATCACACGTACATGCGAGGTGTGTTCGAATCTTTTTCCGTGTGACCACATAGCCTTCTTACTCGAGTTGTCCACTCGAGAGCCGTATGTCTAGTAAGCCAAATCTTAGAAAACATAAGATAGAGCTAAACCACCCCTTAATTTAAGTCATGCGTGCATTAACCTTAGGTGGATCGATCCCGGGTATCGAATCCACATTTAAGAAATCCACCCTTTTGTCGATTACAAGAAGGTTGGGGTGCCTCCCTCTGTTATTCAAAATCACCCCCAACAAACATGTGATTAGAGCACTAATTCAGTTTTGGGATTCAGACCGTGTTGTGTTCGCCTTTAAAGACTTTGAACTAACACCTACATTAGAGGAAATCCTCTATTTCACCAGTTTGAAATATCAAAGAATGAGTCAAATTATTCCACACAGTCAATCAGTGAAGAAATTCCTTTGCTACTTAGGGTTAAAAAATGAAAAGAAACTTCGGTGCTTCGAAAATAATTGAGTTTCTTTGGACTACCTATATGAGAGGTATGGACGCTCGAATAGTTACAAGCTGTTTAGGAAAGAATTCTCTTGTACTCAAGTTCATTGGCAAGTTAGACGTCCTATTGCATTTGCTGTGGCTTTACTAGGGACTTTGATAATCCCACGAGAACACAGATACATTAACAATTGCATATGTTCTGTGGCTCGAGTACTTTTTGAGGGAGTAGATGGCGAAGAACTCACTGTGGTTCCCATGATTTTAGCAGAAATATTTCGAGCTCTTGGGAAATGTAAAAGAGGGGAATCAAACTTCTTTGAAGGTTGCAATCTTCTTTTACAAATGTGGGCAATGGAACATTTTCACCAACGTAAATACATGGATGACATATGCTTTAGTAACACAAATCATATTAACAGTTTTTACGATATGATAAAAGAGTTTGTGTATCCGATTGGTACTGATGATTGGTATGAGTTTCTGGCCCACCGCACTAGTGACCAAATTTAGTGGAAATATCCATTACTCCCACGTTCCCCTGCCTATATGAGATGTAGAAGGTTTTATTATATTGAGCTTATTGTGTTGAAAGGTCTCCATCCATATGCTCCGGTGCGCGTGCTTCAACAGTTTGGTCAAGCACAAGTAATTCCTTTTCGAGCAAATATGAGGAATTTTGAAATTTCCTTTGGATTAAACTTTGAAGTCCCTAGAGCCAGAGAGATTCTTCATGAGTGGGACAATATCCTCACAATAGATATCGAAAATGGGCCTGAAAAGGAAATTCCAGAATACCAGGTATGGTTTCGAGAAGATCGCAATAGCATAAGTCCAGAAAGTGAGCAAGGTTTTGAGGATATTGAAACGACGATCTGGATAAGACATTCTCGTCTTGAACCAAAATAGTTACTCCTGAAATGTGGGCTCAAATGGAAAATATAATGCGATATTTGGACAATGCGGGAGCGGGACCTAGCAACGTGAGAGCATCATCTTCATTTCCTCCACCAGCGTGATTGATAGCAAATTTAGGCCAAGTCTTAGATTTGTCTTTATATTATGTCATCTTTTATGTATTTTTTTTAGTTTCTTCGTTGTACTTTTTTTTTTTTTGTATTAATGAAAACTTAGCCTTTTGTTTCCCAAAACTCGAGTTGTCACAAATTAATGGCTTGGATCAATCTATCAGAATCACGTTATATTTGACATTTAGCCCCACCTCTGGCAAAAAGAGATTTCGTGCATATTAGGATGCATTTTCTTTTGAATATTTTGTTTATTATTTTGTTATGTGATTTACTTGCTGCGTAATACATGCCTATTCTCTATTTATTTATTGTTATTATTTAATTATCTGCCTAATTATTAATATCATTGAAACAACAATCACTCACTTGATACTAATATTTATCTCTTTTGAAGGTTTTCTTTCTTTTGATTTATTCTCCCCAAAGGTTGATTTGCGTTGACTACGAACTGGCGGATCATCCATACTTTACGAGATCAAAAGCACGTGCAAATATGACTGATTCAGGTGCGTCTGATCAAAATGGTTTGGGGCTTATCACTGTCCTGAGAGATGAACCCGAGACTTCGGAAGGAAGGGAACCAATCCTTTATGATGAACACATTGCTAATTTGATGCAAAAAATGGCCAATATGCAAAGTGAGATTGATCGACTTCGAAACCTCACCAATTTGTCCATCACTTTGAACACGCCACTTTCCGAGCATGGAACAAACACAGCTACTCCGCCTCTTTTTCCACATGTTGACTCTTCTACTCTTCAATACTTTCCACCAAACCCTTCCCTTCACAAGACCAATTCATCTGCTTCCAAACAATCCACCAACCCTCAACAACCCAACCTTCCACAAAACAATCTGTAACAAGCCAACCCTTTACCCTTCACTGCCTCATATGCGCCCCAAACTTCACTTACTCAAACTCCAGTCATCCAAACTAACTCACTTACCCAAGCTACCCCGCTCACCCAAACCGCCTTACCTATCCAAAAATACCAAGTAACCCAACATGTACCGGTGGCACACACTGCAATCCCTAATGTTTAATATGTTCCTCAAGTATATGTAGCGGAAGCTCAACCTTTCCTTAATCCAATGCCAACCATGCTAGAAATTGATCCATATGAAGAGATGGAGAAAGAAGCAAGGTCAAGAACATATGACAATGTAGCAAGGGAGATTTGTAATTTGAAGGAAACTTTCAAAAGTATCCAAGTCCATAAGGGGGTTGAAGGTCTTGAATATGAGGATTTATGTGTTCATCCTGATGTTGAATTACCCGTGGGGTATAAGGTACCAAAATTTGGTGTATTTGATGGGAAGGGAAATCCTTGAGCTCATTTAAGGTCGTATTGTGACAAGTTAGTTGGAGTGGGGAAAGATGAGGCCATTAGAATGAAGTTGTTTATAAGGAACTTGACGGGAGAGGCCCTTGATTGGTACACGAGTCGAGACCCACATAAATGGATTAGTTGGGGTGCGATAGCACAAGAATTCATGGATAGATTCAAGTTTAACACTGAGGCAATTCCAGACAAGATCTACGTGATGAAGTTGGAAAAGAAGTCAACAGAGTCATTAAGAGAGTATGCAATGCGGTGGAGAGCAGATGCCGCAAAAGTTCAACCTCTAATGGCAGAAAGTGAGATGACCTCTCTTTTCATACAATCCCAAAAAGATGCAACGTACTATGAAAAGATGATAAGTGTTGTAGGGCAAACGTTCTTTGAGGTTGTCAGGATGAGAGAATTTATTGAAGAAGGTATTAAAACTGGGAGAATCACTAATTTGGAAGCCCTGCAAGCAACAAGTAAGGCCATTCAGTCGGATTCAATCGGAGGAGCCCTTAAGAAGAAGAAGAACGGTGTGTCTGCTTTCATGACCATCCAGAAACGTAGGCCAAACCAAATGTTAATCTACCAAAACCCATTACCCCAACCTTCATACTATAGTCAGTATACCCAAATTCCTCAACCCTATTATCAGCCTTCACCTGCCCCTTACCTAGTTTACACCACCCAACCAACGTATTGTCCACCTAGAGCACCTGCCTATCCAAATCTATCACGATACCAACCCGCATACCATCCTAATCCCACTACCAACCACAAAACCGTCCATCATATGCACCCAAACCCCACCCAAACTTTGAAAAAAGACCAGCCAAAACTTATACGCCTTTAACTGAACCTTTAGCCCAACTATATGAACGGTTGAGAACCGCAGGAATACTCCAACCAATCAAAGGACGAATTCCCAATCCCCTTCCTGGATGGTATGAAGAGACTAAGCACTGTGTATATCACTCCGGAGCTGTTGGACATGATACTGAAAGTTGTCTTACTCTCAAAGACAAGATTGATGCATTGATCAAAGAAGGAATCATTAAAGTCAAAGGTGTTTCACCCAATGTAAACAACAACCCACTGCCAAATCATGGCAATGTTAACATGATCACCGTTGATGAAGATTGCTACTTCGAAGGGGCCATAGTACTAGTCCAGATAGAGAAGAATGTCGAGACATCGGCCTTTATTTCTCCTGTAATAACAGTCCAAGCACGAGCGCCAATTGAAGTGGAAGTTTTTCTTCCCAAGCCTAGGATTATGGCCCTTGTCACTCAATCATCCTCTTTTGACATTAAAGCAGTTCCTTGGGATTACTTGACTGATGCAAGGGACAAAGAAAAAGGAAAGATAGTTGTAGAAGCCGCTGCTGCAGGAATGACAAGATTCGGGCGTTGTTATTCCCCTGAAGAAGTTGTACGAGGAGGATCAAACAAGGAAAACATCCAAAAAAGGGTTGTGACAGAGGCTGAAATGGAAGATTTCTGGAGGAAGATGCCAACTAAGGAATATTCAGTTGTTGAACAGATGAAGAAAACTCCTGCTCAAATTTCCTTAATGGCCTTATTGATGAATTTTGCAACTCATAGGAATGCTTTGGTGAAGGTTTTAAATGAAGCTTATGTTCCAGCTGAGACCACTAGTGAGAACTTTTCTGCTATGGTAGGACAAGTTTTGGAAGCTAACAAAGTTACCTTTCATGAAGATGAGTTGTTGCCTGAAGGTTTGGGACATAACAAAACATTGAACATTACTGTCAGATGTAGGAATAAGTTTATTTAAAGAGTTCTGATTGATAATGGTTCAGCTGTTAACATATGCCCTTTTATTACTCTTCGAGCTTTGTGAATCGACATTGGAAAGATTCGTGAAAGTCATGTAAGGGTTAGAGGCTTTGACGGGACACAAAGGGGAGTCATTGGAGAAATCGATTTGCCATTGCAAATTGGACATGTGGAGTTCATTGTGGAATTCCAAGTGTTGGATATATCTGCTAGTTATAATTTATTACTTGGAAGGCCATGGATTCATATGGCTGGTGTGGTCCCTTCCACTTTGCGCCAGACCTTGAAATTTGTTTGGAACCATCAGGAAATTGTTGTTCATGAAGAAGGTAACAACTCAATATATCTTGAAAATTCAGTCCCTGTTATTGAAAGTATGGAAGAGTTGGATGAGTCTGTATTCAATATTAGGGAAATTGTGTGTACTACTCAAGTTGAAAAGGCAAATTTGCCACGTGTGCTTATGATGGTGGCTTGGGAAATGTTGAAGAATGGTTTTATCTCGAGTCAAGGTCTTGGAGCGAAATTGGATGGAATAGTGGAACCAATTCAATTGTCTGGTCAGAAATACACCTTTGGTCTTGGATACGAGCCTACTCCTGAAGAAATCTCATCGGCTAATCTCAAAAGGGAAAGTGACATTCCCTTACCACAACCTATCCCGCCCTTGATTCAGTCATTTTCCAAGGCATTTGCTGCACAAGGATTAAAAGAAGCTGTTGAAGATAACCTCACAGAAGGACTCAAAAACTTGTTCATTGAAGAAGCTGAATGCAATATGATTTTGGAGGATTGGACCGAGGCCCCGACCATATGGGATGCTATGCTTGGAGATGCTTTGTACAATTGGACTTGTAACCCCTCCCCGGTTCTCCGAGAATCTTGGTAGATGATTGTATTAGAATTAACAAAACAACATGATTCAAATTGAGGCCTGAATCGTGTTTTTGAATTTGATGTGTTTTTGCCTCCATCTTTTGAAAGCTTAAATGCCAAATCTATGTTACCTTTTTTTCTGCTTTATATTTTAAAAAATTTTCTTGATTATTTATTTTATTTTATTTCTTTTCTCTTTTTCAGCAAGCAAACTAATAAATCTGTCAATGCCGAGAATGTGACATGTAATGAAACGAGCGAACAAACCCCGAACAGTGAACAAACTTTTGCAGAATATGAAGAAGATGTGCAACCTGGAGAGTTGACTAAGGAGTTTGAACATTTTGAGAATAAAGAAAAGCCAAATTTGGATGAAACTGAGACGATAAATTTGGGAGATTTAGCATAATTGGTGAGGGAAACAAGAATTAGTGTCCATTTGACTCCGTCCCAAAGAAAAAAACTTATTGATCTTTTGAGACAATACATGGATGTGTTTGCATGGTCTTATGATAATATGCCGGGTCTAAGCACGGATATTGTTTCACACAGGTTGCCAATTGATCCCTCTGACCCCCAGTAAAGCAAAAATCGAGAAAGATCAAGCCTGATTTGAGTTTAAAGGTTAAGGAAGAAGTCTCCAACCAATTTGATGCCAATGTCATCCGGGTCACCAAGTATCCCACGTGGTTGGCCAACATAGTACCAGTGCCAAAGAAGGATGGAAAAATCAGAGTAGGCGTAGATTATCGAGATCTCAACAAGGCTAGCCCGTAGGATGATTTTCCTCTCCCAAATATTCACATACTTATTGATAATTGTGCAAAGCATGAGTTGCACTCATTTGTTGATTGCTTTGCAAGAAATAATCAGATTTTAATGGATGAAGAGGATGCGGAGAAAACCGCATTCATCATGCCTTGGGGAGTATATTGTTATCGGGTAATGCCTTTTGGACTCAAGAATGCAGGGGCAACATATATGAGAGCTATGACTACTATATTTCATGATATGATCCATAAAGAAATTGAAGTCTATGTGGATGATGTCATCATCAAGTCACGGAAGAGCTCAGATCATATAACAGATTTGAAGAAGTTCTTTGACAGATTAAGGTGGTACAATCTGAAGTTAAATCCCACAAAGTGTGCATTTAGGGTCCCTGTCGGGAAGCTGTAGGGTTTCATCGTGAGTAGGAAAGGGATAGAGCTGGATCCTTTAAATATAAAGGCTATTCAAGACTTGCCTCCTCCAAAGAGTCGAAAGGATGTAATGAGTTTTCATGGTCGCCTCAATTACATTAGTCGATTCATTGCACAATCCACTGTAATTTGCGAGCCAATCTTCAAGTTGCTGAGGAAAGATGTTGCAACCAAATGGACGGATGATTGTCAGAAAGCTTTTGACAGAATCAAAGAGTATTTATCTAGTCCACCAGTCTTGGTGCCCCCAGAATCTGGAAGACCGTTGTTGTTGTATTTGTCAGTGTCTAACAATGCATTTGGATGTGTGCTGGGACAACATGACGAAACTGGAAAGAAGGAGCAAGCCATATATTACTTAAGCAAAAAGTTCACTCCTTATGAAGCTCGGTATACTTTATTGGAGCGCACTTGTTGTGGTTTGACTTGGGTTGCACAAAAGTTAAGACATTATTTATGTGCGTATACCACTTTTCTCATCTCAAGGATGGATCCACTCAAGTATATATTTTAGAAGCATATGCCCACTGGAAGGTTGGCGAAGTGGCAAATTTTGCTATGTGAATTTGACATTGTTTATGTCACTCAAAAGGCCATCAAGGGACAAGCGCTAGCTGATCATCTCGCTGAAAATCCTGTGGACAAAGAGTACAGGCCTCTTAAAACTTATTTCCTTGATGAAGAGGTTTTATTTATTGGAGAGGATATTTTCGAAGAATATCCCGGGTGGAGAATGTTTTTTGATGGTGCTGCGAATTCCAAAGGAGTCGATGCTGGAGCAGTGTTGATTTCAGAATCAGGTCAACATTATCCTATCTCAACAAAGTTCAAATTCTTATGCACAAATAATATGGCGGAGTATGAGGCTTGTATTCTTGGGCTTAGAATGGCTGTTGACATGAATATACAAGAATTGTTGGTTATAGGTGATTCCGACTTATTGATTCATCAGGTTCAAGG
>JAJOOF010009264.1:0-29813 GCA_029582545.1 Solanum lignicaule
TGTGGATACCATCCTGAAGAGTCGAGCATACTTTGACTTCCCTTTACTACATTTGATGATCCAATCTAAGAAATGGTCCCACGTTTGAGAAGTGATTACAGGTTGGCCAATCCAGCATAGCAGTCTATTCCATACTTGGATTCCATATGGGCACATAGCAAATAAATGATCTCTATCTTCATCACAGTTCATGCACAACACACATTTTGGATCTGCAGGCAGACCCCATTTGATCAATCTATCAGCAGTCATCATTCTTCCATGTAAACACAACCATAATGCAAACATAGCTTTAGGTCGTGCTTGATTTTGAACAATACGAACATGTAATTCTTCACCTTCACATATAGTCTTCACCTCAAGTAACCCTTATGCTATAACTTTTGCAATGTATGGATAACGTCCCATACCACCATCCACACCAAGGTACCACATTAAAGTCACCAAAAATGAACTTACCATTCAACCTTTCCATTTCCAATAATACTCATACACAAGAGACCTAAACCATTAACAAGTTATTTCATCACGTAAGGACCATCACCTAAGGCAACCCCTAAGTCATACTTGTGCAATGTGCAAGTAGCATCCCATAATACTACTCAGACTAAGTACTCCTTTGAAGTCACCATAGACAAGGCACATTCAAATACAATAAGTCATAACAAGGAAGTAACTCATAATATCATCCAAGTATAGCATGCATCATTACATCAGACATTCAAATCAACATTCTTTATTAGCTTAATTTAGAGGACTTTCATACAATAGTCATTAAGACTTAGAGAACTCATTATAGCCTCTTCAAAGCCTACTCGTGCAATGTATAAATAACATCACATACTACTACCTACACT
This sequence comes from Solanum lignicaule, assembly GCA_029582545.1. Classification (NCBI taxonomy): domain Eukaryota; kingdom Viridiplantae; phylum Streptophyta; class Magnoliopsida; order Solanales; family Solanaceae; genus Solanum; species Solanum lignicaule. Next base: position 858 of record JAJOOF010009264.1, read on the forward strand.
TTGTAGTACCTATCAAACTAAAGTGCACATCTCACATGATGGGAATAAGTGTTTCACCGACATAGACCATTAGAGCTAGATCATGGAATCCGATGTACTGTCCCACATCATAAGGGTTGGTCTACTTGCCTAAGGTAAACCAGTATTTTGCTTAAGTGGATCCACTAGCTAGACCTATGTGGGCACATAGTTAAGGGAAAATGAGATTGCTACTAGATACCCTACCTCAACTCACGTGAGGGCATCCATCTCAAGAGATTGCTACTAGAAACCCTGCCTCAACACATGTGAGAGCTTTCAGCTCATTCAATATCCTCTCGGTGCTTAGCCTACATTCCCAAAGAGTATTTTAACATTCATTACATTAAGGGATAAGAGATTGTTATTAGACACCCCGCGTCAACTCACGTGAGAGAATCCATCTCAACCCAACATTCATTCATTGGATAGCTTATAGAATCAAAGATGAGAACAACTTTTCATCTAAGAATCCCATTATCGTTCATTAGTGTAAGATCAAGAATATCCTTTCAATCAACACATCATTATCATTCATTAGAGTACAATAGAGAATAGTTTTTCAATAAGTACTTCATCATTAACATTATCATTCAACCTCATTCATCATTCATTCAAGTGTGTGTATGTGAGAATAGCCTTTTATATAAACATCATCATTCACAAGTGTTAATAGAGAGATAACATTCAATCCTAACACAATTAGCTTATAGACATGATCCTTATTCATTCATTTAGATCACACACATGCATCCTATAACATTCATATATACAACATCATGATAATACTTCAATTCCTCATATTATGCCTTCAAGGCCATGATCACAACATACATAGGAAGTAAACACCTCCACCTTTCAAGTGGATCAACAATTCAATCACAATTCTAATACATCAAGTAATTAGGTCAAACGTCCCCTTTCAAGGCTATGATCACAAATCCTCAATTTACCATAATTAGGCATAAATGATGATACAATTCAATAACCCAAAGCAGTCTAAGCAATTTCCATCTACATTCATTCATAATCAACAAAACCCACTTCATAAGTCACAATTTAGAAATTGAGAGAAATCATGGGTTCATAGAGTAAATATCACCTTAAATCATCAATTAAACATCAATATAATCATAGCTTATCATTTGGAAACATTTGATGTAAGAACCCATGAGATTGAGTAAAGCCTTGGGCTTTTCATGAACTTGAAATCACATTGAAACTTCTTTGAAATCACATTGAAACTTCTTTGAAATTGACTCTAGGGTGAAAGCTAACCCTAGATGAAGGATCACCATACCTTATACTTGAAGAATCCCACAAAATTGAAGAAGAAACACCTTGAAATCCCCAACCCTAACTTGAACTTGATCTCCAATGGATTTTCTAAAGAGAACTTTTTAGGAGGGAAGTGTTTTGATTTGGGGAAATATGAATAATGAATCTATAAATAGTATATTAATGTTTTAATACTCTTAAAATACCTTAATACCATTAAAATAACTATCCATGCACTTTAAACGACTTGGGGTGAATTTACCAATTTACCCCTCACTTAGTCGAGCCAAAAAACCAGTTTGCAGGTCCAATCTATGAGTCACCATTCACGGACCGTGGATGGATTGACGGGACCATACTGTCCCTTCGTGGTTTAGATCAGAGACCCTTCTTTAGGGGTATTGACCTACGGAGGCCACCCACGGGGAGTGGATGGACCTACGGGGCGTAGACCCTTTCCGTTGGTCACCCCCTTTTGGCCAACTTTCTAGTTTCAAAGGGTCTTGGGGGTTAGACTTGGGGTCCTCCTCAAGGACCATTAGGGTGGTACTTGGGGAGTCGTACCTTGACATTTGACCCCTAAACCCCTCAACCATGACTCGGGGCAAACATCAAACACCATCAAACCTCATGAAAGACACAAACGCATACACATGTGGCTCTAGTTTCACTAGTTCGTTTTTAGGGTCGTTACAAGCATCCTTTGCAGGATGCCACCTGCAAAAGAAATAATAAACATGTTAGTTCATGAATAATATAATAAAAATGCTCCAATAAGTAAAATAAAGTAACAAATAGATGATAAAACAAACTATGTATTTTTTCTAAACTCATGGTCCATTGGCAATAACTGGCGATGACAAGCAAACCATGTATTTTTTCTGCCATGCTTTAAAGTGAATTCCTTACTATTTTCCATGAAATATGGACATGCGAGCTTTCCAGCTGTCATCCATCTAGACAACATCCCGTATGTAGGAAAATCATGAATAGTCCACATTAATGAAGCACGCATAACAAAATTCTTCTTAGTTGATATATCATAAGTCAAAACGCCTTCAAACCACTATTGTTTGAGCTCATCTATCAATGGTTGTAGATAGACATCAATCAAACTTTTTGGATTACGGGGACCTGGAATAACACAACTTAGAAAGATGTAGGGACTGGTATTGCACATTTCAGGAGGAAGAATATACGGAGTAAGAAATATCGGCCAACATGGATAAAGCGAAGAAGTATTTGAGAATGGTGTGAAGCCATCTGCACACAACCCCAATCTAACTTTTCTTGGTTCACTAGCAAAATCAGGATATCCATTATCAAAATACTTCCATGTTTCACCATCAGATAGATGAGACAAGACACCCGACAGCCTTCTATATTCACGATGCCATCTCATATGTGGGCAGACCTCATCGATGCATACAACCTCTTTAACCTAGGAATAAGAGGTAGATAATGCATCGCCTTAACTGTGACCATCTTTCTAGCCGGAGTCCTCTTATAACGAGCATGTCCACAAAACTTACAATTTTCTAATTCACTATCAGTCTTGTAAAACAACATGCAACCATTAACACAACAATGAATTTTGTCATAACTCAATCCTAACTTGGAAACCAAATGTTTTTCCTGATAGAAGTTCTTAGGTATGTTAAACTCTGGATTAACTAGTTCACCTAAAAGATCAACCATTGAGTCCATAGCAGCATTAGGAACATTTCAATCTGATTTAATATTCATCAATCTAACCGCAACTGACAAGGCAGAATGCAGACTCCTTTCACATAATAGACGACTAAACTCTTCTAATTGATCATAGAAGTGTCTCGCTTCTTCATTAGGAACTTCATCAAAATATTGTTCGGGTTTCATCCCACCTTGAACCCCGAAAGCATAATTGATCATTTCATGAACTCTATCATGTTCAAGCCTATCATCATGTTCAACCCTAATTTGATCATATGGTGCAAGCATATTATATTCATCCACATGCATTGAATTAAAACATACCATTCAATCCATCTCTTTCTCCATGATCAATCCATACAAAATATCTAGGCTTAAATGCATTAAGGTACAAATGAACCATGACTGTATCTGGTTCAAAACAATTTAAGCACCTACATGCACTACAAGGACACCTAACCAATCCATTATTCTTGAAAATATCAAGTGTCATTGTATGTTCAATAAACTCAGGTTTCAAACCAACACCAGTTTCATAATGCATATTATACATCCACAAACGATAATCCATCTACAAAAATATAGATATTCAATTATACAAAAATACTACATTTCAAGATCTACAAAGTTAAAGCTTAATTAATTAAGGCATAATGCATAAACATGACCCTTAACTTGACGTCAGTTGGCAACTATGACCTTTAACTTTGAGTGTGCACAAGTAGGCACCTAAACTTGTATAAAATTGAGCAAATTGACACATTCGTCCTACATGGCACCCTACGTGACAATTTTGTGTCCTACATGGCGTCCTACGTGTATTGTGGCATGTAGGACACTTTTGTCTACTTGTTAAATTTTATACAAGTTTAAGTGTCTACTTGTGCACATTCAAAGTTGGAGGGCATAGTTGTTCGCTGAAACCAAGTTAATAGTCATGTTTACGTATTATGCCATTAATTAATGAATACTAATTAATTAAGTTCAATTTAAGTTCAAATTCTAGTTAAGTTTATATTCCTAATTAACTTTTCAAGTTATTATAAATTAATTAAGTTCAATAAAGTTCTAATTAATTTAAGTTCAAATTAATTAAGGTCAATAAGATTTCAAGTACTTCAAAATTCTAATTAAGTTCAAATAAATTCAAGTTCTAATAAAGTTAAAAATTAAGTTCTAATTAATTAAGGTCAACAAGATTTCGAGTTCATATTTCTAATTAAGTTCAAGTTATAATTAATTATAAGTTCTAATTAAGTTGTAATTCAAATCTCTAAAATCTCAAATTCAAACTAGCTAGTCCTAAAATCTCAAATTCAAACTATTAATCCTAAAATCTCAAATATAATTCAAACAAGTCCTAAATTTCAAATTCAAACTAGTCTTAAAAACACAAATTTAAACTATTCCTAGAATCCCAAAATCAAACTAGTGCTGAAATCCCAAATTCAAACTATTAATCCTAAAATCTCAAATATAATTCAAACTAGTCCTAAATTCCAAATTCAAACTAGTGCTAATAAAATCTCAAATTCAAACAAGTCATTAAATACCGTAATTCAAACTAGTCCTAAAATCCCAAATATAATTCAAACTAGTCATAAATTCCAAATTCAAACTAGTGTTAAAATCACAAATTCAAACTAGTCCTAATTAAAATCTCAAAATCAAACTAGTGCTAATAAAATCTCAAATTCAAACAAGTCATTAAATGTAACATCCGGCAATTTGAAATAACTATGAAAAAGCTTGAAATTGGAATTAGTCTTTTTTTTTTTTGGAAAATTTAAAAATCTGGAATTTGGTTAAGTGTGGGAAATCAGTGAGTTTTGGCCAACTTTGAGCAGTCATAACTCTTAGCTCAGGATTATTTAGGAGTAGTTCCAGTTATATTTGAAAATCCCTTGGAATTATCTTTCCAACGCCGCCGAGTTTTCTTGATTCCGAGTTCGTATGAGCGAGTTATGCCCTTTGAAAGTTGGGCAGTTGGCAGGGAATCCGTCCGGAAATTTAAGGGCATTTTGGTCTTTTCCCAAGCCATTTATTTTGGGATTATATTGTTGTGTTAGGCTGATTCTTGGATCATTTTTTGTCCCATTTTTTTTAAAGAGTGAAAGCTAGGGCTTGAGAGAAGAAGAAGAGAAGAGGAGGAAGAGAAGATCAAGCAAGGAGTTTCCATCAAGGATCCTCGTGGATATCGTCGGGGGTGATGCCTACTAGGTATGTGAGTTCTTAGTGTGGATTGATCCTTTCCCCCACACACCAAACTCATTATTATTGAGAAAGATTGGATATGTTGTTGAAGTTATTGGGTTGTGTTGTTGATGTTGTTGATTGTGTTGTTGAAGTTATTGTTGGTTGTGGGACATGATTTGGTTGTGTGTTTGAGTTGAATCTCTTGTATATTGAGGGGTTTTATGATCCTTAGTGTTTGGGGTTGAATCCATTGAGGTTAGAGAGGTTTAGAGTTGGAGAAAAGAGGGAGAAAAGTCGGGTTTTCTGGGGAAGGGTCTGGTACGTCGCGCCTGCCAGCGCGCCCCAAAGGGGACTCTAAAGTCCAGCCCTTGGGGCGGCGCGCCTCTCAGAGCGCCAGCAGGTGCCTTCTGAGCTTCGAGGGCTGGAGCTCCTCGCCTTGCAGAGCGCCAAGGACGCCATGTTCTCCCTTTCTTTCCACACTTTCTCATGCATGTTCCTAGGTATTATACCTATGTTTCATAGTTGTTTCCGACACTCCAAAGTACGTCTTAACATCAAGAACCCCTCCATAACGTGTGATCATACACCTTGAATCCATAATTCAATTCGAGGCGAGTTTGGATCAAAGTCGAGTGAAGTTAGAGTCAAGTTAAGCAAGTTAAGAAGTAAGTCCAAGCAAGTCTTTAGAGTTGTTCAAGAGTCTCTATTGAACGTTTTAACTTCATTCTAATGCTCAAGTTTCAAGTTGAGTAAAGAGTATAGAGTTTCAAGTTAAGTCAAGAACATAAAGTTGAGTTAATTTCTCAAAGTTATTAGGGAACTATGTATTCCTAAAGAAGTTTTAAAGAAATGTTTTTACATTTAAACAAGGTTGGAAGCTGAGATTTCCAAAGAGCCTTCGGGCTAGTTTTTGAGTAATTGTCTCAATCAGCAGGAAGACATATGTTTTAAAAACATAAGAGCCAGTACATTTTTGGGAGTAGTATCGAGCACCAAATTGGGGGAGTGTTCAATAAACCCAGAACCCCCATAGAACCATGTTAGCCACCATGGGTAGAAAAGGGTCATACTTTTAAGATGAATCCTTTTCCAGATAGACTAGTGGATCCATTAGGCAGTTCAAGTCTTATACTTTTGGCCGGGTGTAAGATGCTCTGGCAGCGTGAGGTCGATCGATGTATTATCACTATAGCTCTTAAGTGATGGTTGTCAGTTAGAGAAACTCCCACAGCAGTTATTGTATTTTCATACACAGAAATTATTGTATTTTTATATACATCAGATCATTGTATTTCTAAATACATCTCAGGCTTATTGTATCTTTGTATACACTCAGAGTTTATAGCATGTTTAAAGCAGTCTTTCTTTATATCACACTTGTTTTAAATTGCCTTATATTGAAAGAAGTCAGTCAGGTTGAGTTGAGCCAGGTAAGCTATTCAGTTTCTTCCAGATTTCCTTCTAGCCTATGTTGCTTAGTTCTCCAGCTCGCATACTCGTACATTCAATGTACTGATGCTAGTTGGCCTGCATCTTATGACGATGCAGATTCAGGTACCCCGGATCAGCATCCTGCACGTCGTTGATCCAGCTGAGCAGATTAGAGTCAGTGGTGAGCCTCCTTGCTTTCCGGAGGACTCAATTATTTTGTATTCTTAAGTTTTGTTTTATTAGGATGTTGTGGGGTCTGTCCCAACATCCATCTCAGTACTTTAGAGGCTTCATAGACAGTCAGTCAGTCAGTTAGTTTGAGTCTCTCTTTTGTGTATATATATATTTAAATATTCTATTTTGAGACTCGAGTTGCCGTTTCGTCCAGATTATATCAATTTGGTTGTTTTTAACTCTCATTGCATTGAGTTATGCTGTTGAGTTAAGTTTCCGCTGAGTTAAGAAAGTCAGGCCAAGGGTTCGCTTGGGGCCAGCAATGGTCTTCGAGTGCCGATCCCGCCCAGGGTGTAGGCTCGGGGCGTGACAAACTTGGTATCAGAGCACAGAGTTTAAGAGTCCTATGGAGTCTATGAAGCCGTGTCCGTAGAGTTCTAGTTATCGATGTGAAGCGCGCCACATCTATAATTGGAAAGCTACAACATTTAGGAAGATTTATCACTTCTTTCACACTCATCTCATGCGTTAGAGTTGATCTCTAAAAAGTTTCTTTTAAATCTGTGCTTGCGCGTGTTTTCAGACAGTCATGCCTCCACGAAGAGTTGGCAGATGGTGTCTTCCTAGACGTTATGTGGATGAGCAAGAGTTACCTTTTGCCCCGGGAGTGCAAGATCAAGGGGAAGTTTCTAATGTCGAGTTCAGAGAGGCAATTAGAATTCTGAGTCAAGCTGTAACTAATCAGATTGGTCAGCAAAGGGGAGCTCGACAGGAAGGAGCTGACACTTCTAGGATTCGTGAGTTATTGGGGATGAATCCTCCGAGTTTCATGGGTTCGAGCACTACTGAGGATCCAGAGGACTTCATTGAGGAGTTGAAAAAGATTTTTGATGTAATGCATATGGCTGATACTGAGCGGGCTGAACTAGTTACGTATCAATTGAAGGATGTTGCTAGAACTTGGTTCGACCAGTGGAAAGAAGGCAGAGCTGAGAATGCACCACCTGCGAGTTGGGCCAGTTTTGAGGAAGCTTTATTAGGGCATTTCTTTCCTCGAGAATTGAGAGAAGCCAAGGTACGTGAGTTCCTCACACTTAAGCAGGAGTCTTTGAGTGTTCATGAGTACAGTCTGAAGTTCACCCAACTATCCCGCTATGCTCCGGAGATGGTGGCGGATATGAGAAATAGAATGAGCTTGTTTGTTGCTGGGCTGTCTCGGTTGTCAAGTAAGGAAGGTAGGGTTGCAATGCTTATCGGGGACATGGACATATCCAGGTTAATGGTCTATGTATAGCAGGTTGAGGATGAGAAGCTGAGGGACAGAGAAAAGTTCAGAAGTAAGAGAGCCAAGACCGGTAATGAGTCTGGGCAGCAGAAAGGTAATTCAAACCGTTCCTCCTTTCAGCAAAGGCAAAAGGGACCTGCTCCATCATCTGCTAGAGCACCTGCACCCAGATACAAAGGTGAATTTTATGGCCAGAATTCGAAGGACTTCAAGGGTAGACCAGCACAATCTTCGGGTAGTGTGGCGCAAGGGAGTAGTAAGCCTCCTGCCTGCGCCAAATGTGGTAGGAACCACTCAGGTATTTGTCGAGAGGGCTCCAATGGTTGTTTCAGGTGTGGTCAGAATGGACATTTCATGCGAGAGTGTCCAAAGAATATGCAGGGTAATGGGGGCAATAAAGCACAGTCTTCTTCAGTTGTTCCACCAGACAGGACTGCACCTAGAGGAGCCACTTCTAGTGTAGGTGGAGGAGCAAACAGCCTTTATTCAATCACCAGTCGCCAGGAGCAAGAGAACTTTCCTAATGTTGTCACTGGTATGATCAAAGTCTTTGCTGTTGATGTGTATGCTTTGCTAGACCCAGGAGCAAGTTTATCTTTTGTAACTCCTTATGTTGCAAATAAGTTTGATGTTCTTCCTGAAAGACTTTGTGAACCCTTTTGTGTTTCTACACCTGTTGGGGAGTCTATTCTAGCGGAAAGAGTCTATCGTGATTGTCATGTTTCTATCAATCACAAGAGCACCATGGCTGATTTGGTTGAGTTAGACATGGTAGATTTTGATGTCATTCTAGGTATGGATTGGCTTCATGCCTGTTATGCATCATTAGACTGTAGAACTCGAGTGGTCAAGTTTCAGTTTCCGAATGAGCCAGTCTTAGAGTGGAGTAGTAGTTCAGCAGTGCCTAAAGGTCATTTCATTTCGTACCTTAAGGTAAGGAAGTTAGTTTTAAAGGGTTGTATCTATCACTTAGTCCGAGTTAATGACTCTAGTGTTGAGGTACCTCCTTTTCAGTTAGTTCCTATAGTAAGAGAGTTTCCAGAAGTTTTCCCTGATGATCTACCCAGAATTCCTCCTGAGAGAGAAATAGATTTTGGCATAGATCTCATTCCAGATACTCGTTCTATCTCTATTCTGCCATATAGAATGGCACCAACAGAGTTAAAAGAGTTGAAAGAACAGTTGAAAGATCTCCTAGAAAAGGGTTTCATTCGACCGAGTGTCTCACCTTGGGGTGTTCCGGTCTTGTTTGTGAGAAAGAAGGATGGTTCCCTTAGAATGTGTATAGACTACCGTCAGTTGAATAAGGTTACCATCAAGAACAAGTACCCTCTTCCGAGGATTGATGATCTTTTCGATCAGCTTCAGGGTGCCACCTGTTTTTCAAAGATTGACCTCAGATCAGGCTATCACCAGTTAAGAGTAAGGGAACGTGATATTCCAAAGACAGTATTTAGAACCAGATATGGTTATTTTGAGTTTTTGGTCATGTCCTTTGGTTTGACCAATGCACCGGTAGCTTTCATGGACTTGATGAATCGAGTCTTCAAACCTTATTTAGATACGTTTGTTATCGTCTTCATTAATGACATACTAGTCTATTCAAGGAATGAAGAAGATCATGCTAGTCACCTCAGAACAGTTCTTCAGACTTTGAAAGGCAAGGAGTTGTATGCCAAGTTCTCTAATTGTGGGTTTTGGCTTAAGTCTGTGGCATTCCTAGGCCACATTGTGTCCGGTGATGGAATTAAAGTTGATACTCAGAAAATTGAGGCAGTGCAGAATTGGCCCAGACCCACAACTCCAACTGAAATTAGGAGTTTCTTGGGTTTAGCTGGCTATTATAGAAGGTTTGTTGAGGGGTTCTTGTCTATTGCATCTCATTTGACAAAGTTGACTCAGAAAGCAGTGAAATTTCAATGGTCTGAAGCTTGTGAGAAAAGCTTTCAGGAATTGAAAAAGAGGTTGATTACAGCTCTAGTTTTGACGCTACCAGAAGGTACTCAAGGTCTTGTGGTGTATTTTGATGCATCTAGAATTGGTTTGGGTTGTGTCTTAATGCAGAATGGCAAGGTTATAGTTTATGCCTCCAGACAGTTGAAAGTTCATGAGAAGATTACCCAACCCATGACTTAGAGTTAGCGGTCGTAGTGTTCACTTTGAAGATATGGCGTCATTACTTGTATGGTGTGCATGTCGACATATTCACTGATTACAAGAGCCTTCAATATGTGCTTACTCAAAAAGAGCTTAATCTAAGACAGAGGAGGTGGTTAGAATTACTCAAGGACTATGACCTGAGTATTCTTTATGACCCAGGTAAGGCTAATGTTGTTACTGATTCTTTGAGCAGGTTATCTATGGGTAGCACCGCCCATATTAAAGAAGGAAGGAGAGAGTTAGCAAAGGATGTACACAGATTGGCATGCCTGGGAGTCAGATTTACAGATTCCGCAGAAGGAGGAATAGCGATGGCGAACGGGGCCGAGTCATCCCTAGTGTCAGAAGTGAAAGAGAAACAAGATCAAGATCCCATTTTGCTTGAGTTGAAGGCAAATGTTCAAAAGCAAAGAGTATTAGCTTTTGAACAAGGGGGAGATGGTGTTTTAAGGTATCAAGGTAGATTGTGTGTACCTATGGTGGATGGACTCCAAGAGAGGATTATGGGAGAAGCTCATAGCTCTAGATATTCCATTCATCCGGGTTCCACGAAGATGTATCGTGACTTGAGAGAAGTTTATTGGTGGAATGGCATGAATAAGGGCATTTAAGAGTTTGTTGCTAAGTGTCCAAATTGCCAACAAGTAAAAGTTGAACACCAAAAGCCTGTTGGTTTAGCTCAGAGGATAGAACTTCCAGAATGGAAGTGGGAGATGATCAACATGGATTTCGTCACAGGGTTGCCAAAGTCTCGCAGACAACATGATTCTATTTGGGTAATTGTTGACAGAATGACAAAGTCAGCCCATTTTCTACCGGTAAAGACTACCAATTCAGCAGAAGATTATGCCAAGTTATATGTTCAAGAGATAGTGAGACTTCATGGAGTTCCAATCTCTATTATTTCAGATAGAGGTGCACATTTCACTGCACAGTTCTGGAAATCTTTTCAAAAAAGCTTGGGTTCGAAGGTGAACTTAAGTACTGTCTTTCATCCTCAGACTGATGGGCAAGCAGAGCGTACTATTTAGACTTTAGAAGATATGTTGAGGGCTTGTGTGATCGATTTCAAAGGTAATTGGGATGATCACCTACCTGTCATTGAGTTTGCCTACAATAACAGTTATCACTCTAGCATCCAGATGGCTCCATATGAAGCTCTTTATGGGAGAAGATGTAAATCTCCTATAGGATGGTTTGAAGTTGGTGAAGCACAATTGATAGGACCAGATTTAGTTTACCAAGCTATGGAGAAGGTGAAAGTGATTCAAGAGAGGTTGAAAACGGCACAGAGTCGTCAAAAATCCTACACTGATGTTAGGAGAAGGGCGTTAGAGTTTGAGGTAGACGATTGGGTATATTTAAAAGTTTCCCCCATGAAAGGGGTTATAAGGTTTGGGAAGAAGGGGAAACTTAGTCCCCGGTATATTGGACCTTACCGCATAGCCAAGAGAATTGGCAATGTTGCTTATGAGTTGGAGTTACCACAGGAACTAGCAGCGGTTCATCCGGTATTTCATATCTCCATGTTGAAGAAGTGCATAGGTGATCCTTCATTGATCCTGCCGACAGAAAGTGTTAGGATCAAGGATAACTTATCTTATGAGGAGATTCCTGTACAAATTCTAGACCGTCAAGTTCGTAGGTTGAGAATGAAGGATGTAGCCTCAGTTAAGGTCCTTTGGAGGAACCAATTTGTTGAGGAAGCCACTTGGGAAGCCGAAGAGGACATGAAGAAGAGATACCCATATCTCTTTGAATCCGGTGGAAATGTAGACCAAGGTACTAATTTCCTTCTTAAGTGCTCTTTAAATTTTAGTGAGCATGTTGTTGCTTGTTGTTATTTGCATGAATTGCTTGTTGGGTGTTTGAGTTTGATGTTACACCCTTAGCCTTGTTAGAGTAATCTCATTCGAGGATGAATGTTCCCAAGGGGGAGATATTGTAACATCCGGCAATTTGAAATAACTATGACAAAGCTTGAAATTGGAAATAGTCTTTTTTTTTGGAAAATTTAAAAATCTAGAATTTGGTTAAGTGTGGGAAATCAGTGAGTTTTGACCAACTTTGAGCAGTCATAACGCCTAGATCAGGATTATTTAGGAGTAGTTACAATTATGTTTGGAAAGCCCTTGGAATGATCTTTCCAACGCCGCCGAGTTTGCTTGATTCCGAGTTCGTATGAGCGAGTTATGCCCTTTGAAAGTTGGGCAGTTGGCAAGGAATCCGTTCGGAAATTTAAGGGCATTTTGGTCTTTTCCCTAGCCATTTCTTTTGGGATTATATTGTTGTGTTAGGCTGATTCTTGGATCATTTTTGGTCCCATTTTTTTTAAGGAGTGAAAGCTAGGGCTTGAGAGAAGAAGAAAAGAAGAAGAAGAAGAAGAAGAGAAGAAGAGGAGAAGAAGAGGAGGAAGAGAAGATCAAGCAAGGAGTTTCCGTCAAGGATCCTCGTGGATATCGTCGGGGGTGATCCCTACTAGGTATGTGAGTTCTTAGTGTGGGTTGATCCTTTCCCCCACACACCAAACTCATTATTATTGAGAAAGATTGGATATGTTGTTGAAGTTGTTGGGTTGTGTTGTTGATGTTGTTGATTGTGTTGTTGAAGTTATTGTTGGTTGTGGGACATGATTTAATTGTGTGTTTGAGTTGAATCTCTTGTGTATTGAGGGGTTTTATGATCCTTAGTGTTTGGGGTTGAATCCATTGAGGTTAGAGGGTTTAGAGTTGGAGAAAAAAGGGAGAAAAGTCGGGTTTTCTGGGGAAGGGTCTGGCACGTCGCGCCTACCAGCGCGCCCCAAAGGGGACTCTAAAGTCCAGCCCTTGGGGCGGCGCGCCTCTCAGAGCGCCAGCAGGTGCCTTCTGAGCTTCGAGGGCTGGCGCTCCGCGCCTTGCAGAGCGCCAAGGACGCCATGTTCTCCCTTTCTTTCCACACTTTCTCATGCATGTTCCTAGGTATTACACCTATGTTTCATAGTTGTTTCCGACACTCCAAAGTACGTCTAAACATCAAGAACCCCTCCATAACATGTGATCATACACCTTGAATCCATAATTCAATTCGAGGCGAGTTTGGATCAAAGTCGAGTGAAGTTAGAGTCAAGTTAAGCAAGTTAAGAAGTAAGTCCAAGCAAGTCTTTAGAGTTGTTCAAGAGTCTTTATTGAACGTTTTAACTTCATTCTAAGGCTCTAGTTTCAAGTCGAGTAAAGAGTATAGAGTTTCAAGTTAAGTCAAGAACATAAAGTTGAGTTCATTTCTCAAAGTTATTAGGGAACTATGTATTCCCAAAGAAGTTTTAAAGAAATGTTTTTACATTTAAACAAGGTTGGAAGCTGAGATTTCCAAAGAGCCTTCGGGCTAGTTTTTGAGTAATTATCTCAATCAGCAGGAAGACATATGTTTTAAAAACATAAGAGTCAGTACATTTTTGGGAGTAGTATCGAGCACCGAATTGGGGGAGCGTTCAATGAACCCACAGCCCCCATAGAACCATGTTAGCCACCATGGGTAAAAAAGGGTCATACTTTTTAGATGAATCCTTTTCCAGATAGACTAGTGGATCCATTAGGCAGTTCAAGTCTTATACCTTTGGCCGGGTGTAAGATGCTCTGGCAGCGTGAGGTCGATCGCTGTATCATCACTATAGCTCTTAAGTGATGATTGTCGGTTAGAGAAACTCCCACAGCAGTTATTGTATTTTCATACACAGAAATTATTGTATTTTTATATACATCAGATCATTGTATTTCTATATACATCTCAGGCTTATTGTATCTTTGTATACACTCAAAGTTTATAGCATGTTTAAAGCAGTCTTTCTTTATATCACACTTGTTTTAAATTGCCTTATATTGAAAGAAGTTAGTCAGGTTGAGTTGAGCCAGGTAAGCTATTCAGTCTCTTCCAGATTTCCTTCTAGCCTATGTTGCTTAGTTCTCCAGCTCGCATACTCGTACATTCAATGTACTGATGCCAGTTGGCCTGCATCTTATGCAAACTATAGCTATATCATACAAATATAATTTTTATGTTTGCTATATGAGAAAGTTGTTCAAAATTAAATAAAATTTCATGTACTCAAAATTGATTTTGAGATACATAATTTTCTATATCAGATACTTGTGTTTAAGAAGCATTATAATTAAGTTAATGCATCTAGATGATCACTGGATAAATAATTTTAATATCAAACGGATAATTGAGGCAAAATTTAAGTATCTATCTATGTATTTTAGCAAAAATAAAATATGAGGAGGTTAAAAAAAACAATAAACTAAATATCAGGTTCATATAATTTACTTTTTGCTTACGTGAAGTTGTGAATATAGGAAATCTTAGCCTCCGATTCTTTTTTCAGGTTCATATTATTATAAAAATAAATGTTGCCCTTTTCATTTGAATTTGATTGAATATATTATATTTTGGAATTAAAAGAAAACAAAAATAGAAATAATTATTTCTAATCTATTTTATTATAATAAAATAGATTAGAAAAAAAAAATTAAAAAAGTGAAACCACACGTGACAACGTGTGTAGTAGTGTGTGTCACGTTTGATTTTCTTCTAAAGAAAACATTAAAATTTCTTCCATTTTGTGCTAATTAGAGAATGTGTGTTGTGTAACACAGCCTTGTAAATTTGATTTGAAAGATTGACTCCCATTGACTTTGCTCTTAACAATTATTCTTTCTATTATGACTTTTATTTCGTTTTGTGAAACACAACCCAATTAGTGTCTTTTTTTCTTTTTGGAAATTATAGTCTATACTTTTCAACATTTTATTTGTTTTAGTGCTATATATATGTATATATATCATATATCATATCTTACTAAAAGTGGAAAGCTTCAAAGTGAAAAGTTGAATTACCATTTTATCCCTACACTAAATTAAATTATTATAAAATATAATTAATTAAATATTATATTATTAATTAAGAAAATCATCTTATCCAATACTACTCCAGAATGAACACATACGTTGCATACTTAAAGTTTAATGACAATCAATCACGTATTTGAGTATACAAAGGGGTGGATTAATTTTCTTGCAATTGCCACTTATTGCAGCCTATTCAGTACTCTAGAATAACTTTTCATCTTCCTAAACTAATTCATTGTTTGAAAGTTTGTTTCAACTTTCAAGTGTAGCTTTAGAATTTTATAAATTGCCAGATCAGTAAATCATGGTAAATTCATTGAGGTTCTCTTCCGGAGTTTCAATACCACCAATCTTCCTCCTCTCCTTCTTTTTCATTATTTATCTTCAATATGTTTGTTAAGGGGTTCCATAATTCCATTGTTATTGCTCATATATTTCGTCTCTCTTAACCATATGTTTTAAGTTATTAATTGTGCCTGATTATGAGGGATTCTTGCGCTGCTAATAATTATGCCGCGACACAAGGGACAACAGATGCAGTTAAAAATGCTACTAGCATGAACAAACAAGAAGTATATATATACATATCACATCATGGACGTCTTTGTTCAACATTTAAATAACCCTGATGAGTTATATTTATTAAATCGTCCTCTTTAATTTGTTCGAGAGAAGACAACTGTAAATGATCTAATTTCCTGTAGCAGCTGTAATTGCATTCATATTGGATCTTAAAATTGTTAAGTCTAAATCTTTATTTCGTCAATGCCAAAAAGAGGCATAGTGAAACTTGGATTTAATTACCAGAAAGTAGAAAAATGAAAAGCTACGAGATTTAGGAGTTAAATAAATTACTATCCTTTAGCCTCCAACAATCCCAATAATACCAAATATAATACAATATCAATAATACCAACTTCTCATGACTTATTCACACTAAAAAAACAACATAATTAACAATTGATTAAGAAAATTAAACTAAGATGATAATATATATATATAGAACTCAATATTGTACACACTTAATACAGTTGAAAGAAAAGGAGAAAATCTCTATGCTCTCTTCTCTTGTCTCTTTTTATTTGTTTTTTTTTATTGTTTATGTTTCTTGTTTGTTTTTATTGTATAACATTTTATTGTTTGATTGTTATTATTAATGAGAATTTACATTGGTTTGTTGCTTTGTATACATTAACCTAGCATATGGTATTTTCGTATCCTTATTTGAATATTGTATTTGTACAATAATTAGTTATTTTTACTTTATGAACTTTTAGTCAATTTTATAATTAAGAATGTATTCTTTTTATTAGGAAGATATATTTACTTTCTATCATAAAAACGGTGGACCTTTTTTAGTAAATACCAATAGTGAAGGGGATAAAATATGTCATTTGCAATACAAAATTTATATGAAATGTTTTGGGATAAACGTGCAACACGCGTTTCCAGGACCAGTATATATATATATATATATAGAAAAGTGGAGTAACTTTGATCATTGGAAATACAACACACACAAATTAATATGGAGAAGCACATTTTCTTATTGATTCTTCTTTTTCTAATCCAATTTTCTATATCACTTGCTTCCTCTAATGAGACTGACCAACAAGCTCTATTAGCTTTCCAAAATCTTATTACAAGTACCACTCATTTTTTGGCCAATAATTGGACAAAAAATACTTCTTTTTGCTCTTGGTCTGGTGTCACTTGCACTCCAAAAAGCCAAAGGGTTGTGGCCTTGACTCTTCCTAATTTGCAACTTCAAGGCACAATTTCCCCGTCTTTGGCCAATTTGTCCTTTCTCAGTGTTCTCAATCTCGAGAACAACAGCTTCCACGGTGGCATCCCTTATGGACTTGGCGACATGCCTCGCTTGAAAGTTATTGATGTTAAAAACAATCAGCTCAGCGGAAGTATACCAACAAGTCTATTTCAAAACCGGAGAGTTCAAGTAATTTCATTGGCTTTCAATGAACTCAGTGGTGAAATGTGGAGAGGGCCATGGTATGTACCAAAACTGAGAGTCTTAAATCTCGGGAACAATAGCCTCACCGGTATAGTCCCTCCTTCTGTTGGAAATGCCACAAAAATGATGAACTTCAGTATGTCTGGGAATAGAGTGAGCGGCAACATTCCAAAGGAGATTGGTAATATGAGCCAACTTGTAGAGCTATTATTGTTTGACAACCAATTAACAGGTTTCATTCCTCCAACATTGTTTAATATCTCGTCTCTACTTTCTGTATCTCTGGCAAACAATAGCCTTTCCGGTTCTCTCTTTCTTGATGAAGGAAATATTGTCTCAAATCTCAACATCTTAAGCATATCGTACAACCAAATTTCTGGTTGCATTCCTTCCAACATATGCCAACTCACACAGCTCAAAGTTTTGTCCAGATCTTCCAACAACATAATTGGAGACATACCTAAAAATATTGATTGTTTATCCAAACTCAACGAGTTTAATATTGTCAATAATCCAATAAAAGGGACTATTCCCATTTCATTGGGAAATATTTCCACTCTGCAATATCTTTACTGTCAAAACAATCGCATAGTTGGGAAAATTCCTCCGGAATTAGGGAAGCTATCAAATTTGAGGCAATTAAGCTTTGCCCATAATTATAATCTTATGGGTGAAATTCCAGAGGCTATTTTCAACATATCTTCTTTGGAAATGATTGATTTCAGTTTCAACAACCTCTCGGGGAGAATTCCAACCACTACAGGTCTTCCTAACCTTAAGGAACTTATCTTGGCAGTCAATCAGCTTGAAGGGGAAATTCCATTGTTCATAACAAATGCTTCCAAGCTTGAGATGCTGGAGCTAGATCGTAACTCTCTCACAGGAACTGTTCCTAACAATTTGGGGAATCTCCGTGAGCTGCGAGCACTGCTCCTACATACTAATCAACTTACCAATGAACCAAGAGTGCATGAGTTGCGATTCTTCATTTCTTTGGCGGACTGTAAGATGCTGCGATATCTACAAGTGGGTTCCAATCCGTTGAATGGCATGCTGCCCAATTCTATTGGGAATCTTTCATCTACTATTGAATACTTTAATATAGAAGATGCACACATCAATGGCTTCATCCCCACAAGTATAGGCAACATGAGCGGTCTTACTTCCCTAGACATTCAAGGAAACAACTTGATAGGGAGTATTCCTTCTGATGTTGGTAAGCTTAAACAACTCCAAGGGCTGTGTCTATGTACCAATAAATTGCAGGGACATATTCCAGAGGCGGCATGCCATTTGTCTAATTTGGTTGAACTATATCTGGATGGTAATGAGCTCTCTGGATTAATTCCAGAATGCTTTGGAAATCTTAGCATGCTACAAAAGCTTTATTTGGGTTCTAATAAATTTTCATCAAATTTTTTGTTGAGCCTTTGGAAGATGAGTGGTCTTCTCTATCTAAGTGTGTCGCAAAATTCAATAGAGGGAGAACTTCCATCAGATATTGGAGGACTAAAAGCCATTGTAGAACTATATCTTTACAATAACCACTTTTCAGGTGTGATACCAACCAGATTGGGGGAACTCCAAAACCTGCAGTATCTTGACCTATCGAACAATTCATTTTTTGGCCAAATTCCATTATCCTTTGCCAACTTGATAAGCTTAGAATTCTTGAATTTGTCTTTAAATGCCTTGTCCGGTGCTATTCCTAAGTCTTTGGAAAAACTCTCATACCTTAAAAGCATTAATGTTTCATTTAATGATTTAGAAGGTGAAATACCGAGTGGTGGCGTGTTTGCAAATTCCACTTTGCAATCATTTCTCGGGAACAAAGGTCTTTGCGGAATGCACATATTGGAGATTCCTGCTTGTGCTATCACTAATCCTGGAAAACAATCAAAGCATAAGGAGGTTGTGCTCAAATTTGTTACTCCAGTGGTTATTGCATCCTTTCTGATATTCTTGTTCGTTTCAATTTGGATAATGAAACGACACAAGAAAGGAAAGTCTGAAGATGTTGAAGAGGTACCGGAGATCGGGACTCATCAATTAGTTTCTTATCACGAGATTCAACAAGCAACAAATAATTTTGAAGAATCCAATTTAATTGGTGAGGGAAGCTCTGGCTTTGTGTACAAAGGCACATTGTTTAGTGGAACTGCAGTGGCCATTAAGGTTCTGGATTTGAAAAATGAGAAAGTATGCAAGAGGTTTGATACCGAATGTGAAGTGATGAGAAATGTTAGACACAGAAATCTTGTTCCAGTGATTACTACATGTTCTAGTGACTATATAAGAGCCTTTGTTCTGCAATTTATGCCCAATGGTAGTCTTGAGAATTGGCTGTACAAAGAAGATCGCCACTTAAACCTTCATCAAAGAGTCACTGTAATGTTTGATACAGCTATGGCAGTTGAATATCTACATCATGGTCATGTCGCTCCAATAGTTCATTGCGACTTAAAGCCAGCCAACGTACTTTTGGATGAAGATATGGTGTCTCATGTTGGTGATTTTGGAATCTCTAAAATTTTAGCCATAAGCAAGTCCATTGCTTATACCGAGACATTGGGCACTCTTGGATACATTGCACCAGGTATACTAGTCTCTTTCTATATATTTTCCAAAATCATAAAAGCAAGTGTCGTTAGTACATAATTATGTTATATTCAAATGAGTAATTATTTTTCATTTTCATTCTTTTTCTAAGAATATGGCTCGGAGGGAATAGTGTCTGCTAGTGGTGATGTTTATAGCTATGGCATCATGGTTATGGAGGTCTTGACGAAAAGAAGGCCAACAGATGAAGAGATATGCAATGAAAATCTTGACTTGAGGAAATGGATAACACAATCATTTTCAGGGAGTATGATGGACGTTGTGGATGCCAATCTTTTTTGTGAGGAAGAACAAATCACTAGTAAAAGTGAAATGTGCATAGCGTCCATGATAGAATTGGCTTTAGACTGCACAAAGGAAATTCCAAAATCAAGAATAAGCATGAAAGAAGTAGTGAAGAGGCTTAACAAAATCAACAACACATTTCTGGAAACATAGAAGTGATCAGCATCGCTTCGGATGGTGTTCTTTTCTGAGTTGCAAGTTAATATGATGCTTTTTGTTTCTTTAGTACTACTTGGAGTCATGTATTGTTTGTATTTTCATTTGAGTGGTTTTGAACCTATTTTACTTTATCTATTTGTAATTATGTTTCGAATGCTTGAAAGAAACCAGAATGAAACTATTTTGCATTAGCTTCTTCATTAGTATTCAATAAACTTCTTTTCATTTCCTTGTACTAATTACTGTATTCTTTGGACGTTAGAAATGAGTTTATTAAGAGAAGACTTTATACAGAGGAACATCACTTGGACTCGCTATCACAAAACAGGATTTTAGGCATTTTTCATATATTAACGTTAGTCCAGTGAGCCATCAATAATTAGTGATTGACCCCCAAACTTGACCAGGCATTTTTACGCCCAATTTTTTTTATGATAAGTAAAATTAGTTGACCAACTTGTTTGGCAGACCGACCTTTAAACAGCCTTTGAGCTATGTCATGACATATTTTTCCGCCTAATTACTGTTGACATCGATGATTTTATGATTCGATTATTAAATTAATTAACAACGTCGTCATCGTCATCGTCTATCCAAGAAGAAGAAGAAGAAGAAGAAGAAGTAAATATGATATTTCTCTCTCTCTACACAAGGTATTGGATTTAGCATAGCTCAAAGACTTGGATTTGAAGGTGCTTCTGTTGTTATCTCCTCTCGCAAACAGGTTTTTTCTTCACTCCAAAAATTAGTGTGAGGCTTCTGCTATAATCCTGAGTTTAATTTTTGTCCTTGGTCGATAATCAATTAACAGGTTTCACTGTTGTACCTCTTGCTTGATCAATGGAATATTATGTGAAATCTAAAGTTTCATTCATTTCTTTCAACAACATAACTGGAGAAATACCCTTCAAAAATTAAGTGAAGGATATTTTATTTTCAGTTTTCCTTTGGAAAGATAAGTGTGAGGCTTCTGCTATAATCCTGAGTTTAATTTCATTGAAAATGTGTTTTAGATGTTATTTTCATACTATGCTATAGACATATATATGATCATTTATACTTATAGGTTGAATGACACTTTGATCGCTAGAGATGTCTCAAAAACCTTGCTATTTTAAGAAGAATAGTAACTGATCTGTTTAATTAATGTGACATTATTCTGGTTATTCGAATAGAAAGAGAGGTCTATTTTCAGTGTTTTAAATCATTTTCTAAATAAGTTTTGATTATGATTTAATACTTGTGTTTGCTGTAGTAAAGATGTGTTTGAAAAGGATATATGGACTCCTATAGAGTTTTGGATAATGTTTGTTGCAGGAAATTGGTGGAGCCACCATATATTGATTCACTAGACTGGTCCAAATGGCACGTTTTCTGGGTGGATGAGAGAGTGGTTCCAAAGGATCATCCTGATAGCAATTATATATGATGGTTTTCTATCCAAGGTATATTTGCAGCCCTTCCTATAATATATTGATTTTATTTAGTGCTGCCACCGTGTACTATCTTCATTAGCTTTCTACCCATTATATGTCACCCTCTCCTCTGTTTATTTGTTGTTTTTCCCTCAACTTTTGTGATCTTTTGCTTATTTGTCTGGTCAAAATATGGGACGCGCTAGTGATTTCTCCTCATCTGTTCAATCAGATACCCCAAAGTATTAGTAGAGTTATTCAGATTCTCATTCATCAACTCCAGATGAAATATTTGGGAAAATCAGTTGAGAAAGTAATTATGTGAGGGCGTTAGGCCAGTCAGTATGCAAGTCATGCATAAAGATAAACATATCACAAATGTCCCATAGATTAAGAAGTTAAGCCTGCTAATGTATTAGTGAGAACTAAAATGATATGATTTTCCCTGTAATTCACATTAGATTTCTTAACTTTAACACATTTTGTGCACTCTCTGCTCAATAGATCAAAAAGTGCCATGATCCACTTTTTGGCAGTTTTTTCCTCACTTGTTTCTGTGAGGAACAGGAACTCGGGAGAGAAGGCCCAAAATAGTCTCTCATCTTTGGGTTAAGACTCAAAGTCATTCTTGAATTTTCACATGGAGCATTAATAGTCCCTCATGTTTGCAATATTGGTGCACTTTTGGTCCTCCCCTAAACTTTTGCCTATTTTTTAACATTAATTTTGTTCATAATTTTATGTAAGGAATGACCCATCATCTTTTTTATATATTTAGTAGAAATAATAACTCTATGTGAGAGAAGGTGAGAAAAAGAACACCTTGTTCTGTTCAGTATAAATATTATTGTAGCCAAACTAAAAACATTTTAACATACGACATTGCAAGAAAAAAAAATCGTACTATTGTACGTGAAATCATCGTGATAAACCTCTCGACTTTACCTGCAATACGATTTCTACTAAACATAATAAGGTGTTTTTCTTCTCACAATCTCCCACATGGAGTTATTATTTCTACTAAATATATAAAATGATGATTAAACATTCCATACATAAATTATGAATAAAATCAATGTTAAAAGATGGGCAAAATTTTGAAGAAGGACCAAAAGTGCACCAATATTGCAAACATGAGGGACTATTAATGCTCCATGTGAAAACTCAAGGATGACTTTGAGTCTTCACCCAAAGATGAGGGACTATTTTGGGCCTTTTCTCGGAACTCGGTAATAAAACTGCAGTTTATTCTCCTACTAGTTAGGCATGTGTACAGATTGTTTGCATCAGTAACAGATTGATTCCAAATGCAAAGGAAAAAGATATGGTGACATTCATTTTGCAGCTGCTATATTCAGGATGGAGCCGGTAATATGTGTGTGGCTTCTGCTATATTCATGAGTTCATTTTATATAGAGGAACATCACTTGGGAAAACTCGGTATCAGAACAGTATGTAAAGAAGCTAAGGTTGATTGTTTAGGTAGTAAAAGAACCATTTTTTACAACAGTGGAAGAAGCAATTAGCTGTTTCTACTTCAGAGTGTTTGTCAAACATATGAAAACTGATTTCTGCATCAAAGCTTTGCACATGTGATTACTATCTAAATTGTATCAAATTAATATAATCTAATTTAACTTTGAAAATTAATCAAATTGACTTTTGAAAAGCGCAACATGACAATTAAAAGTGGACAGAGGGAGTACAAGCAAATATTAGTACACGCATAACAATAACAGAGAAGATGGTGCAGCTGCTCTGATCCTTCAAAGTGTTTCATGTCCATTGGCAATTGTTTTTGGAACCCACACTAGATTACATGGATGGGAAAAAGTTATAGAATCAGATTGAGAAAAGTAGTCGAAAAGATAATCTTATTCATTCAGTACCCAAACTTTAAATACAATAGATAACTACAACCTACAGCTAAATTTAAGGAAACTAACTACAACCTGTACTCTTACCGTAACTAACAATTACAGTAACTAATGCTTAATACACCCCCTCAAGTTAGGTGTAGTGCAACAATGCCTAACTTGGAATGACACCGTTCAAAGGCTGATTTTGGCAAGGGCTTGGTAAATGTATCAGCACAAGCGTGAGTGTGTGTGACAAGAACCTGATGCGCTTGAACTTTGTTCCTAGCATAACAGAAGTCCACAGCAATATGTTTCATACGGCTATGAAACACTGGATTATGATAGAGATAAGTGACACCAACACTGTCACAAAAGATTGTGGGTGTATTTGGAATGGTGATACGCAATTCATTGAGCAAGTTGCACACCCATATGAGTTCGGCAAGTGCATTTGCAACTGATTTGTACTCTGCTTCAGTGGATGAGCGAGCTACAACTTGTTGCTTTTTGGATGACCAACTCATTGGATTGGGCCCAAAGAAAAGAATGTTTTATTTAAAAATAGTATTTTAGACTGATTTTAGAGTCGCCACTTAATTTTTAAGAAAAATAAAGAAAACTATTTTTTCAAAAGATTAAAACAGAAATCTAATGAAAATATTCAAAGGGGTTCGGGGTTCTTATTAGCATTTCGGGAAGGGTTTGAAAGTACCCGAAATGCCCCCTAACTTGCAGTTATCCGATAATTAATTATTTGGCTAAAATAATTTAACTCAACTTGAATTGCAAAATTGAACTATTTTATAGTTAAGACCATTCTAAAAAGGGAAAAGGGGAAGTATTGGAAAATATTGTCTAAGTGAGATATTTTGCGAATTTATTCTTTAAGTCTTGTTAAGAGATGACCGGTTTAGTTAAATTGTTAAACCAAAATGAACGTCTTTCGGGGATTTGAATTGTCGACCTTAAGGTTAATGGCAAATATCAACAAGCACACCAAACACAATAAAATAAAGAGGGAAAGAGACTCGGGCCCAAGTTTGGTTTCCTGTCCGCCTGGACCAATACTTGGGCCCATTTTCATCTTAGACTTTTGGCCCATTTGAGTCACATGCACCTGTCCTGGTCTAACATAAAATAGGATATTATTTGGGCCTTAGGCCCGATTTTTCACCTGTCCTAAATTCTAGCTCGACAATAGATAAGTGGGCTTAAGCCCAAAAGTAACAAAATACAATTTTGGAATTAGGGGTGGGCCTTTGGCCCAATCTCTTCAATTCTCCGATCTGCTTCAATATTTTTTTTCAACTCCGGGATCTGTACGTCGATTTTCAATGGCTGGTTGACTCGATAAAAGAATTTGATCCTTTATGGCTCTCCCGGAATGCAAGGGAAAGATGTGAGTTCACAATGGACTCGGATGGGGTTCATGTCAAACAAAGAAAATAATACATTAGCCTTTGCTTAATAAAATTAATGAAATAACTAGCAGATACATCGATTAAGTAAAAATAAATAATTAATTATTTAAGTTAGAAAAGCCATCACTTTACTTTCACACCTTTAATTGGCTAATTGGAGAACTGAAATGAATAAATACTAAAGACAGTGAAAAGAGTTTATGCATAACTAGAAAATTGTAGTATTAAGCAACACTTCATCAATTCGATAAACAGTGAGCAATATTTTAAAGTGCGAGACTCGCACAAACGACCAAACTTAATTTTCTTTCGAAACTTGAATCGGAGAAAACAGTAAGCATAGACCATGAATACCCAAGCATTACTCTCGAATAGAATTAGGAACATAGGAAGGGCAGGTAGAAATGATCAAGTAGGAAACTAACAATATCGCTTAAACCAACATAGATTCAACAACCCAAACATGGTAATCAAACATTTAAAGATAAATCTCCGAATCACCATTTTCAAATGAAGTACCATATTAAGACCAAACTAAATAGAGATCGCGAAACTTAACATCATCTAAATGAAAGGAAAAAATAGATCCTAGCAACAAGCAATTTTGACAAAAAATTAAACTAGGCAGGGAGCATAGACTTTATTCGAACAAAGCGTGAGGATAACGAACACTCAACTTAAACCAGTAAGTAAAAGAAAGCAAACACACATGCTGAACTAGACAAATTGTGAAGCAACCCGACAACAGGAAATAAATGTTAACCAAACCAAAAGAAACGACAGAAATCTCCTTAAGCATACTAGGCTAAGATCAATCAAAATAAACATGTTCATGCTAATTAGCCGTTGGGTAGATTTTAAAACAAATGGCCGCAACTGGAGTCTAAGTTAATTAATACGGAGAACCAAAATCAATGACTAAAGCTATATCCTATCAAAACAACAATTATCAAATGTAAAAGGCCTGGGGTTGACTCTTTATTTAGGAGCAGTAAGAGGCACACTTAGCACAAAGGACCATCAATTTTCGATAAAAGAACCTTGAACAACATGAAGTAGCTTCAAGATCATGAATCAACATTCACAAACAAAACAACAACAAACCCAAGAACCTGTCCTATGCTTCAAACAACTAAGATACATTTAGTGTTTAAACCAACAATCCGTCACTAGGCATCCGTAATAAGTCAAAAAAATAAATAAAAATGAGTAGAGACACTCATGAGAAGGAGAAGAAAAATCATCAGGGAGCTTCATTTCTTTCAGTGTGACACCAATTTAAAGAAAAATCATCAGGGAGCGTCCAAGGCGTGAAAATACCGTGTATCTTGACGGAAAAGACGTCGTTTGGAGCTGTTGTTGTCGTTCTGGCGTGTATTGATGTTGCTTCCGTCTATTTGGAATTGACGTTGTGATTGTCTCTTGTGAGTTACTACTTCTTGGTCTTGTTTTGTGAATAGAAAAGTGGGCCGGATCAGGTAAATGAGTGTGGGATGGGAATTAGGGGAAATTGGGTCGGCAATGAATTTGGTGGGCTGCTGGTATTGTATTTGCTGGAATTGGATTGGGTTGGCTGGGAATAAAAAAGTGGGTTAACGTTTTGGATTAAATTGGGTCACTTGAAATGGTCCAAAATTGGTTCGAAAGATTGGTAAATGATGAAATAGAAATGGCTATATTTGCAATAGAAAGATGGCTAGGTGGATTTCAATGGATGCCGATTAGAGTTAAGAAATTAGGCAAATTTAATTTAATTGGCGAATTCGGCTAAAACCAAATAAGACGAATTAGTATTGATTAATTATTGAGCTTCTTACTCTTAACGAACTAAAATAATTAATTTACTTGTAAAATAATTGATTCGAAAATATAAACTATAATTAAGCTAAACCAATTAACAACACATTTACTTAAAATAAAATATTTTCGAGGTAATTTTTGAATATTCATAAAATATACTAATTATATACATAACTATGCAAAAACATTTATTTAAAAATTATAAAAAGTAAAAAAAACTATTTAAAATAACTTTCAAACTATATTTTTTTTTGAAATTTTATAAAACTAATTATTTTAAATCGTTTAAAATTGAAGAAGCTCGAAATGATTAATTTATATTGTGGAGGTCCAAAATTGGGTGTCAACAAAGAACATAACCTGATGTGGATATTTTGTCATTCTGTCTCCAGCCCAATCGGCATCAGCGTATATGTAAAGATTGTTGTCTAAGTTGCGAAGAATTCGAAGACTTGAAGTTGTTGTGGCTTTAAGATACCATAGTATCCTCTTAACCGCTTTCCAGTGTTCATGCATAAACTGTGATAGTTTGTTGACTGTTGGGAAACTATATGTACATCAGAAGCATACCAGAATTTTACTGCTTACATGAATAATAAATAACCAAATCGTTTATGCTAGAACACATATAATATGCTAGAACACATAAACTTACAAAAATTTAATTCTAGAATTACCTCTTGAAGCGTGAGCAGATACCTTAAAACGAATCCATGAATTAGACAGACCTTCAAGCGAATCCACATGATAGACAACAACTTTGTAGTCTTCTACAATGATCCCAAGTTCACATCCGAACTCTCTCAATACTTGGGTGGGCAAGTATGAATAGAAACCTTCTCATCTTTCTAGGGTTAGAAGAATCCCTAATTATAGAGATTTCCTCCCAATCCAAAGAGGAGAACCAAAACACACGTTATTTTTCATCAACCGAAAGATAGTTTTCTTTTTATAAGGAAACTAACGCTTGTCTCCCCTTTTCCCTTTAGAAATAAGATTCTGAGTTTTAGTTAAATATGGGCACTAGGGACCACAAAATTAATTATTGAGGCTTTCTATTATGGAAATAATTAATTTGAATTATTCTTACCATAATAAATTACAAATCATTCCACTAGAAATTCGTAATTGCACTCCTCTATTTATATTTCGAAATTCCCCATTACACACTTATGTAATTCCCCATGTTAAGATTACAGATACTAATCAATAAATTAAATTACTGACGAATTTAACTTAATGATTAATTTCCTTTAGAGCACTACTTAACTTATTTCATGTGTCAGATTCATAAATCCACTTGCAAGGTTTGACACGATGAAAACTTATAAGTTTCTCAAAAAGGCATATCAATCAATCTCTATAACGAGATATGGATTCCATCAACTAACTTATTATTTCAATAATATATATTATTATCATCCAATCTACCAGATATATTGACCCATCTCAGAATCTCACTTTTTCATAAATCAAAACGATAATTAATATATACAGATCATAATAGTTATATCAAGATTGAGAATATAAGTACATTTAATAGTTTAGAGAATATGCTTTTGCCAGTCAGTCTAAAGCAACTATCTCTACTCGGTCCCATTCAATACATACAAAATGCACTAGCACAAGTAATTGGAACTATATCATTCCCATAATCAAGATAAATTATATATAATCTTGTGCTACAATCGTACTGATGGCATGTCCAATTTTCATCCTAGATTGTGAACAAAAACCTTTATACTTATAAGAACCGATGATTTAATCCTCTGTGTATTAGCTAAAACTCTACACACTAAATCATCTACTATATAAGGAAACAGACACCATAAATAGATATATGATCTATTATAACTGAGCAAATATTTATTCTATAATAAATATTATATCTTAACATATGGTTAATAGTATATAGGGAAAATGCATAAGTACCCCCCCAGCCTATGCCCAAAATCTCTGAGACACACCTAACCTTTACTAAGGTCCTATTACCCCCCTGAACTTATTTTTTAGTTAATTGTTTACCACTTTTCGGCCTACGTGGCTGAGTCCGTGATTTCACCTATTTTAGGCGCGTGGGTGCAGCTTTTTGACAGCACTGACCAATAAAAATTGGTCATGTGTTAAATTAAACTTGGAAAAAATAAATATTAACTCAATTGTCTTCTTCTTTATTATTGTTCTTCACTAGTATACGTACCCGCGCGTTGAGCGGCTATATATTAATTTAGAATTATTTTAATTTAATAAAATATCAAATACTTCAAATATTTTTATATATTGTCCTTTATTACTTTTATGTTGTATTA
>JAJOOF010009265.1:0-17569 GCA_029582545.1 Solanum lignicaule
AATGTATACAATATTATGAGAAAGAAGAAATTCATTAATGTATATCAGAAACACATAATTGAGCTCAAAGTGTAAAAACATCATAAAAGTATCAATCATAAGTACAATCAAGACCCATTCTTTGAACATGTTGTTTAAATGTCTTTGGTTGTAAGCCATTTGTTAACGGATACGCAATCATAAGATCAATTCTAATATTCTCAAGTAACACTCTTTGTTTCTGAACATCTTCCTTGACAGTAAAGTACTTTAATTCCATATGTTTGACACCTTTGGAGTACTTATTGTTCTTGGAGAAGAATATTGCTGCAGTATTATCATAATAAATTTTCAGCGGCTTGGTAATGGTGTCGACAACCCCAAGTCCTGAAATGAAGTTCCGCAACCATAATGCATGAATTATGATTTCATAACATGCCACAAATTTTGCTTCCATTGTGGATGTAGCAATGACAGATTGCTCAGTACTCTTTCACGATATTGCTAATAGGAACAAGTAACCAAAGGTGGACTTTCTAGTGTCAACACATCCAGCAAAATCTGAATCTGAGTATCCAGTAACTTCTAAGTTATTGGATCTCGTATACATGAGCATATAATGCTTCGTTCCTTCCAGGTACCTTATGTCACGCTCCGAGCCTACACCCTGGACGCGATTGGCACTCGAGAACCATTGCTGGCCCCAAGCGAACCTTTGTCCTGGCTTAACTCTTAGCGAAAGACTTACTTAACATAGAATAAATTCAACTGAAAGTTTTAACTCAAAAGTCTCAAAAGATAAACTCAGAAATGTTTAAAGAAACATTCAACTGGCCCAAAGAGGCAACTCAAGTCTCAACATGATCAACTGAAAATGAAAAGACTCATGAACTAGTGTCTATCTAACTATGAAGCCTCTAATACTCTGAGGGATAACGGGACAAGACCCCCGATCATCCTAACAACTGAAATACTGAAAAGAAATATAATGAAGGGATCCTCCGGAAGCAAGAAGGCTCATAAAGAAAATCTGGAGCTCAACTGGATCAACTAAGCATTGGTTGATGATCCTGGTCACGTGTATCTGCATCATAACATGCAAGTCAAATGGCGTCAGTACATGGAATGTACGAGCATGTGAGGGAAAATCTAAACCAGACATAAACTTAAACTGGAAATGAAGAAACAACTTACCTTGTCTCAACTCAACTCAGGGATACTCAACTTAATCAACTCATTTCAATATAAAGCAGTAGTAAAGATGTATTATAAAGAAAAACTTTTAAAACAGTAAATAGCAACTCAATGTATTAGAAATTATAATATACTCAGTTTGTATGCAAGGATACAAAATAAACTCTGTTTGTATATGAAATACAAAACAAACTCTAAGGGAGATTCTCTAACCGAAAACCATTACTATGAGCTATGTGATGATACATCATCTAGCCCACGCTGCCAGAACTGTCCTATACTTTGCCGGGGTATAAGACCTACTAATTAAGTGGATCCACTAGTCTATGCTTATAAGCAATAAGGAATCATCTAAAAAGTATGACCCTTTCTACCCACGTTGGCTACATGGTTTATGACGACTTTTGTCACTCCGCGAGGCTACCTCCTAGAAGCGAACACGGGACCTAGGATCACGAGTGACCCCAAGCTAACCCTAAGTTGGCATATCATAAGCATACTAAATAAACTGATTAAAGAAAATAATGTGCGGAAGCTTAAAACATCATAAAACTGAAATGATGGGGAATACCCATTACTATCTGAATAAATAAACTGAGAGTTTACTAACAACTAAAAGATCAAACTCCAAAGATAAAACTGAATCTAATTATGTCTGAAATAAAACATCTAACTGACTAGAGATGCTGGGACATGCCCTAGGTAAATCTAGCAAAAACTGAAACTAAAGACTGAAAGTAGAAAGATAATTATGCCAATCGTCCTCGAAGAATGAGGACTCACCACTGATGCTGCTGAACTGGAGATCGGGAACCGATTTATGTGTGATCTGAATGTTGAGGACCTGAACCTACATCACGAAAAAATGTAGCGCAAAGTATGCGTCAGTACTTGAAGGGTACTGAACATGCATGATAGAATAAAGTTGAACAATAAACATAACTGAGCAATGATATAAGATGAACATGGTACTATACTAAAACTACTGAACATGAACTAACTGAATGCAATGACCAAGTCTACAACATGTTGAAAATGAATACTGAACTATAACTGATAACCTGGTCAATGCAATAGAATTTGACTGTGGGAGCTACTAATCACCGACATAAAACCACGTGAGCTAAACATGGAGTCCGATGTATACACCCCATCGAGTGGACCCAATATACCCTGCCAGAGGTATAGAGGCATGACTGGAGTGATCACTAAACTGATGTCCACAGAGGGGACTTATAATCTACAGGACACGTAGTTCTGGGACTTGAGGGTGACTGGCCCTAGTCCAACTCGGTATTAAGCCTACTCCCAATAGAATGTATAAAATACAAAATAACTAAAATGGCTCAAGATTCTGACATGCTAACTGAAAATGCAACATTAAGTACTGACAATGAAACATTTATAAACTGATGCATGTATATCTGAATAAAGTGGCCTAGCAAATGTAATTCATGAACTAAACAAATCTACACAACTAGGGTTCTGAATTTCATGCAAGGCTTTAGCTACATGGTTACGAAAATGTAATATTCTGATTATGATTAATCTAACAGCTAAATCACAACAATAATCTGACGTTCTAGAAACTCTAGGTCTGAACATAATTAAGGGAATCAAAGAATTTGACTAAAATCTAGAGACCTAATGGGTGAAAAGAACTCACTAGTGAAATCCCACATACCTGGTGACGAAATTCACGGAGAAATATTTTGATTTCGGGGCTGGAACTGTAGAAAACCTTGATGCATTCTTGAACTAGAGCTGCTCGACTTTTTCCTCTTGTTTTGCTCTAAGATTGATGAATTTTTGGTGAATTATGATTAGGTTAGGTTCTAATTTAGTTTCTAGGCTAAAACTAACCAAAACCACGTAGTTTAGGGGTCCAATGCATAGGTAAAAGACCAAACAACCCCTGACTTAAAAGTCGTCGGGGTTAACCAACAGAGTGATCGACGGTCCATGGACTGACCCACGGTCCATCCTGGTCAACCGTCATTTGGCTTTAGAGACTAGGTTTTGGGGGTCTTAATCCACGGACCAGGACCAGGACCCGTGGTCTGACCTACGGTCTGTGGGTTCGGCCGTGGGTAGACCCTTAGACAATTTTTCTGGACTTTTCTGGGAAGGGCTGCAAGTGGCCATCCACGGACCCCACCTACGATTCATGGGTGGTGCTCGTCGATGGCACCTGCAACTTCTAATTTCTACAATCTGGTTTGTCTAGGACACGAGGTGTTATATTATCTCCCTTTTGGGAACATTCATCCTCGAATGAAGACTAAACTAGCTGAAGATAGAGGGAAAGAGCTGCAAACCCTACCACTAAGTAATGGAAACTGAAATCTGACTGAACTAATATCCAAGAACAAGCAAATATGCTGAAAATGCAAGTATAAACTAAATGAACAAGATACTAAGACTGAAGCTACGCATGAATGACTAAAAAACTGGAGAGGAACTATTACCTCAAGCTGGAGTGGAATCGGAAGGGAAGAGATGAGGATACTTGTCCTCCATGGCTCTTCTGCTTCCCAAGTAGCTCCCTCTACGGACTGACTCCTCCACAAAACCTTAACTGAAGCAACTACATTGTTTCTCAACCTTCGAATCTGACGATCAAGAATCTCAACTGGCACATCCTTTTAAGTGAGACTATCATTCACATCCACACTTTCCAATGATACTATGGATGTTGGATCACCCACACACTTCTTTAACAACGAAATGTGAAAGACCAGATGCACTGCTGTTAGTTCTGGTGGAAACTCTAACTCATGAGCCACTTTAGGAACACATAAACACCCCTAATAGCGAAGCACATTATCTCCCCTTTGGGAGAAAACCTCAACCCTCTGCTGATGAACTACACCATATTGAAGCAATATAGGATCACTGTCTTGATTTTCCTTAACCTCCGCTACCAATGAAGATTCTGACCCATTCTGAACTGTCACACCACCATCTGATATGCCCATAAGGTGAACTCCCAAGCGAGCAAGCCTGTGAACATCCTTTGCTAGTTCTTTTCTTTCTTTCTCAACATGTGCTACACTACCCATAGATAGTTTGCTAAGAGCATCTACTACTATATTGGCCTTACTAGAATGATAAAACACATTCATATCGTAGTATTTGAGGAACTCAAGCCATCTCATCTGGCGAAGATTCAACTATTTCTGGGTGAACACATACTGAAGGCTCTTATGGTCTGTGAACACATCTACATGAACACCATACAAGTAGTGTCTCCAAATTTTAAGTGCAAACACCACTGCTGCAAGCTCGAGGTCATGAGTCAAATAGTTTTTCTCATGCACCTTAAGCTATCTAGAAGCATAAGTTATAACCTTACCTCGCTGCATCAACACACAACCTAGGTCGACTCTGGACGCATTACAATAGCTCACATACCGTCTGAACCCTCTGGTAGAGTCAAAACAAAAGTTGTAGTTAACCTAGTTTTCAGTTATGCGAAGCTCTTCTCACACTCATCTAACCACCGAAACTTAACCTTTTTCTGAGTCAACTTAGTCAATGGAGAAGCTATGGATGAAAATCCTTCCACTAACCTTCTATAATAATCCGCTATACCCAAGAAACTTCTGATATCTGTAAGATAGGTAGGTCTGGGCCATTGTTTCACTACTTCTATTTTCTGAGAATCCACTCGGATCCCTTCGCTAAATACAATATGCCCAAGGAAAGCAACTCATTACAACCAAAACTCACACTTTCTAAACTTAGCGAATAATTGGCGATCTTTGAGAGTTTTCAGGACAACTCTCAAATGAGTCGCATGTTCTTCCTCATTTCTAGAGTAAATGAGGATATCATCAACAAAAGACGATAGCAAACAAGTCCAAATACTACTTGAATACCACGTTCATCAAATCCATGAAATATGCAGGAGCATTGGTTAGTCCAAATGACATAACTACAAATTCATAATGACCATACCGAGTTCTGAAGGCTATTTTCAGAATGTCATTATCTCTGACTCTGAGCTGATGATAACCGAATCTGAGGTCTATCTTCGAAAAATTACTAGCACCCTGAAGTTGGTCGAACAAGTCATCAATCCTGGGGATAAGGTACTTATTCTTGATTGTGACCTTGTTCAACTTTCTATAATCAATGCACATCCTAAGAGACCCATCTTATTCTTCACGAACAACAC
Source organism: Solanum lignicaule (assembly GCA_029582545.1). Taxonomy (NCBI): domain Eukaryota; kingdom Viridiplantae; phylum Streptophyta; class Magnoliopsida; order Solanales; family Solanaceae; genus Solanum; species Solanum lignicaule. The sequence goes on from JAJOOF010009265.1 coordinate 5,354, forward strand.
TGGTGCACCCCATAGGGAAATACTAGGTCAGATGAAGCCCTTATCTTGAAGGTCTTTCAACTGTTCTTTCAATTCCTTAATCTCAGCTGGAGCCATTCTGTAAGGAGGAATCGAAATAGGTTGGGTATCTGAAGGAGATCAATTTCGAAGTCGATTTCCCTTTCGGGAGGAACTTCGGGAAGATCTTCTGGAAACACTTTTGGAAACTCATTAACTCAAGTGTTGGGGTGTCGGAGCTAGAATCCTTAAACCAAACTAGATGATAGAAATAACCCTTAGAGATCATCTTTTCGGCCTTAAGGTAAGAAATGAAACGACCCATAGGCGCTAAGCTACTACCCTTTCATTCTAAGATTGGTTTGTCTGGAAATTGAAAACGAACGATCATAGTTCTATAGTCGACTGAGGCATAACATGAATGTAACCCATCCATGCCTAGAATAGTATCAAAGTCTACCATTTATAACTCTACAAGATCTGTTGAGGTGACTTTCTAAGAGACTGTGACAGGGCAATTTTTGTATACCCATCTAGCTATAACTGGGTCACCGACTGGAGTAGAGACTGAGAAGAGTTTTGAGAGGATTTCTGGACTGACACTGAAATTGACTGCTATATAAGGAGTTACAAAGGAAAGAGTAACCCCTGGATCGAACAAAGCATAAACATCTAAATGAAAGACTCGTAACGTACTAATGACCACATCAGGAGAAAATTCCTGATCCTGGCGAGCCTGAAGAGCATACAACCTGTTTTGGCGTTGACTGCCACCTATACCAGATGAGTTACCCTGCTGAGTCGGGTGACCTGTTGGTGCTGCTGAAGTTGTAGACTGAGTCCTACCATTATTGCCTCCTTGACCCTATTTAGAAGAGGGGAAATCTCTCAACCTGTGACCAGACTGACCACACCCAAAACATCCTTCCTTTCCTGTAAGACACTCGTCCGGATGGTTATTACCACGCTTTGGACAAGTTGGGTAGGTCCTGGTGCCTGAAACACTCCCCTGAGACTTAGAGTCTGATGCCTTACGTTTCTGGTCCTGTCGAAACCAGGAAAATGGAACACTAATTGATGATGGTGCTGGAGCTGAAGATTTCTACTGAAACTGCAAGCGATTTCCACCACCCGATTTCTGTTGAGAAGACTCATAGTTGCATGTTCTAGCCTTTTTATTCTCCTTGGCCTGTTCTCTAAGCTTGTCTCTCTCAACCTGCTGAGCATGACTCATGAGCCTAGAGATGTTCATATCTTCCAGCAACATAGCATTTTTACACTCTGTTCTCACCAAGTCAAATACCCCAAATATAAACTTACTCATCTGAATCCTGGAATCGGCAACCATGTGAGGAGCATATCTGGAGAGTTGGGTGAACTTAAGCCCGTACTCTTGGACTGTCATCGAAACTTGCCTCAAATTAATGAACTCCTGAGCTTTTCCCTCTCTTAGCTCTCTCAGAAAGAACCAGTCCAGAAAAGCTTCGAAAAAACACTCCAAAAGTCACATGATCGGCATATGTACCCCTTGTTATGCCGTAATTTTACTATCTTTAGCAAAATCACTTTTTGGAATGTTCTAAGTATAAAACATTTTAAGAAAAATACTTAGAAAAGAGTCGCCACTTAATTTTTTAAAGAAATTAAGAAAACTTATAATTTTCAAAGATTTAAACAGATAAAATCATTTGAAAATACCAAAGAGGGTTCGGGGTTCAATTTACACTTCGAGAAGGGTTTAAGCATTCGAAGTGCCCGCTAACATGCGGTTGACCTGCGACTTGACTAAAATATATTTGACTATTTTTAGGAAAATAATGATTTAACATAAAAAAAAATATAATTTATAATATTTTATCAACTTCGAGAAAATAATTAAATAAATGACACATTTTATATTATATTATATTATTTTATTTTTGGAAAATGGGACCTTAATTGAACCATTTGACTCGACATACAAGTGATTAGAATATTAATAAAATTAGATTAATTAGAATTTATTTGATTCACTTTGAAATAATAATTTAAACCAATTTAATAAATTAAGGCATAAAAATCATTTTTAATTAATTGACTAACCTTTTTGAGAAAACGACTAAGTATATATTTTATTTTTTTTTTATTAATTGGAAAGGTTTTGACTAACATTTTTAAAGTTTATTTAAGAAAAATACTTTAACTTAAAAAAGACAATTTTAAAATGAGTATAATCTGATTAAGTGAAGAGGCGTTAAAACATATATCTTAAGAATAAAAGGTTTAACTTAATTAGAAAGTATAATTTGATCAACATATTTGATTAATAAGATAAAAAAAATATTAAAAGTTAACCAACACAAAGAAAATAACTTATCTTTTGGGGAATCTAATTAGGTTAATTAATAATTTTAAAGTTAGAGTTGAATAAAAACACATAATAAATAATCACCATTAAATAATTTAAGAGTAAAGGAGAGATTAAATTTGGGCCCTTCTTGGGCCTGCTGCAATTTTTGGGGGTTTAATTCTAAGCCCGTTTTTGTATACACCTGGTGTATATTAGTGTATATTAGCATGTATATCAGCTCTTTTCATGTATATATTGATTCCAAACACATGAATTTCGCCTTAGCCCTGTATTCCTACGTTTTTTACCTGCAATTCGTTGTATAATGAGTGTATACTGCTGTATACAATATGTATACAGCCCATTTCTTGGGCTTTTGACCATTTATGAACTAATTTCCAGCAGTGTTGGGTCTCCGGGACCTGTAACAGCTTCCGAATATATAGGGGGCTAACTCGATAAATAGGGATGTTGGGTTTCAACCCAACTCGAGATGCAAGGAGCGAAGAAGAGGGTCCGATGAACCCAAATCGAGGTTATGCATAAAAAATAAAAAATAATAAGAATTAGTAACTAATCAAAATTGGACACTCGCTAAAGTAGCTATGTATGCTTAAGGATGAATAACTAAATAAAACATCTACAGAAACTTTAGTGCTCAATGATGATTTCTTTTTTTCTTTTTTTCTTTTTCACATACTAGCTAAATCCATTCAAGGTAACCTCATTAAAATTAAACAATAAATTTTGAACAATTTCCTACTACAAACACATCCACGCCAATAGACCCATATTAAGCAAGTTTAGGCATCACAAAATGTATTCTACTAATCTAATGAACAAAAGAGGGTAAATGAGCTTGGACCAAATTCTTTGATTTACAGATAAAGAGAACTTCAAGCAATTACCTTTGTATAACAAGTTGTTGTTAGCATTTAATCACTAGAATCAGAGATGAATTAAGTTACATTCAAGGGACCCGGTTAAACTTTGAACCTAAACTTATATGTTCTGTATAAAAGGGTCATTGATATAGGAAATCTACCAGCGAAGCTATGTATTCATTGTGTGGCTGCGTAGAATTTAATGGAAACAAACAAGAATCAAATTTCATGCAAAGAATCAACACACAATCAAAGTGATCATTTGCAGGAAATAGTAAATGCAGAAGGCATAAATTAGCTAGCATTCATGACTAAGATCTGAAAATTACAGCAACTCAAAGTGCAAACTAGATGCACCAAAATATGAACATAGCATAATTTGATCACATAACCATTTAAATCGATGAGGATTTTAAATAACAAGTTAAGCTAGGTTAAATCAAAACTTGAGACAATCAACTGACCTTCAAACGTAACATAATAATCAATAGCAAGAGAATGTATTTATACAACAAGAGAAGGAGCAGTGATCAAAGAGTGATGCCAAAACAAGAGCTTATTTTCAGAATAAGTACTAGTTGGCTTAAGGCGACACTAACGTAAACCGACCAACAGAACATTAACTGAAAATTAAAGAGAGCATGACATACAAGATCAAAACATAATAAGAACAAGATAAACCACTGAATATACACCTCTCCTCAACAATGCATATTTAAATAGCTCATGAGAACAAACATAGGCATTACTTGTCGAGAGACAGAAGTTGATCGATGTCACACATTAAATTATCCTAATCGTACGAACTGATCTCTTTAGAGAGGTTGAACCTTCATGAATAGCCCTTTACGACATTAAATTCATGTCAATATCGAAGCAAGATGGCCAGATATAATAAACGACCAGATACACAAAAGCTTAGACGAGTGGACTGTTTAAAACGCCTACAAACTTAAGATGACTATCTCCAGAGATTAAGGTTGGAATGATATTTTTAAAATAAGCATGCTTACAACCAGAATGAGTTTAAACTAAGAGAAAACATCAAGAAAATAGCCTATAACAAAGTAGTGAGCCAAACAGAACATTTATGCATTTTGTAAATAATCTGGTAAGCCATATGTAAACGATATTAAGGACTTAATCGCTAAATCCAGACAACCACATACACAACTCATTAATATGGGCAATCAGCATCTAGTTAACAAGATCGAAACATGGGCGAAGACAAATGGAAATCCAAAGTATCAAACTTTAAACAAGCAGTGGTGAAGCGATTTTCACCCAAACAAAAGCTAGAATAAGTTTCTACCATGAACATGAGATAATTAAGAGAACACTGAAAGATGAACCAAATACTTAAAAGTGTGATTCATACTAGATTTCCAAATAGACATCATATGATCATAATACAAGGGGAACTAAGGTTACCTTTCTTAGGGCAACGAACTAGAAACGACGAGCTTTGGACAGTGATTCTTCTACCACAAGATTCAAATGCTAATAATAGCAAGCCAAGAAGTTCAAAACCAGCTACGAACAGAGATTTCCTCGAAACCCAGGATTAGAGGATCGCTTGAAATTTTCAATTTTAAAACAACTATTGCTTCTAAACTAAACCCCAAAAACCGTCCCCTAATCACTGAGAGTAGGGAGATTATTTATAGGGAAAAATGGGCGATTTAGAGGGTAAAATCCGTTTGAATTTTGAATCTGCCCGTTTCTTTTCGAGGCAACAGTGAAGGGATTTAGAAAATCCCAGAAAAAATGGAGGAAAAGGGACGTGAGGGTGGTTGGACGTTGAGACTGCTAGGGTATGGGTTCGCAGAGTAGTTGGATGAGATTTCCGAATTTGCTGAGATTTTCTGGGTTGCGTCTGGATGAGGAAGAACCGGGTGGGGTCGATTTCTGCGTGAAAAAGAAAGAAGAACGAAGAATACAGGGGTCGTTTGGTACTGAGTATGTACATATGGTATGATGTATTGTATTGTTGATTGAATTGAGTTTCTTGAATTGAAATGGGTATGCTATATTGATGTATAGAAAGAGTGGGCCAGCTAGGAAAGGGAAATTGGGCTGGAGGAATATTGAATGGTAATGAAGAAGTGGGCTGCTGGTAATTGGGAAAAAGGGCCCAAAATTCAATCCTTTAAATGGTTAAGAATAGGATAAGCAATTGACTAAAAATTGCAACAAGACAAATTTTCATAAATTAATTAACGAGCTTCCTAATATTAACGACATAAAATAATTAATTCGATTGCAGAAATAATTAATTTAAATACAACTAATTAACTTGAAATTATAACTATAACTTAGACTAAAGTAAATTAATAATATATTTAACTAAGATGTAAAATCTTCTGTGATGATTTTCAAATATTTTATAAAATATACTAATTATATACATAATCGTGTAAAACATATATATTATCTAAAAATTATAAAAAGTGATAGACTATTTAAAAACTTGCAAAATATTTATTTATTTATTTATTTTGAAAATTTGTGAAACTAATTATTTTAAATCGTTTGAAATTGAAGAAGCTCGATGATGAATCTATAATGTGGAGGTCCAAAATTAGGTGTCAACACCCCTGTTTTCCTTCCATTGAGTAAACCAGATGTGAGCTACATCCTTGAGCTGGTAGGATGACAACTCTACCCTATTATTTCCAGTCACTTGCATCACTCCAAAGATCTTCTTGAACTCATCTATGAAGTTCTGGGCATCCTCACCAACTTGCGACCCTAATAACTCAGGCAGATTTATCCTAAAAAAATCACTAACCTTGGCTGACAGTGATCCACCAGTTGCATTTGCAGGAACTGGAACCTGCTGATAGTTCTGGTTGGTCACACTTTGAGCCAAAAGCTGACTGGAGTTTCGAAACTTTGCATTCGAAACTTCCTGATCTGGACTAGAGGATCTGCATTAGCATTGCGGGCATTCACATTCCTTGTGTAAGCTCTACGAGGGGGCATGATCTGAAAACGCACAATGATGGATTAGAGAGAGATCATACCAACACACGATAAAAATATCAAGAAAGTAAAGTTTTCCTAAAACACTTTGTAGCCTCCCTCTCATTAGATGTGGTGCACTTCACACCCATGAAAAGTACTCTACTTAGTGCGGCTTTTCAGACATCCTAGGACACTTAAACCTAGTGCTTTGATACCAAGTTTGTCACGCCCCGAGGCTACCCCCTGAACACGGACACGGGACCTAGGATCACGAGTGACCCCAAGCTAACCCTAAATTGGCATATCATAAGCATACTAGATAAACTGATTAAAGAAAATACTGTGAGGAAGCTTAAAACATCATAAAATTAAAATGATGGGGAATACCCATTACTATCTGAATAAATAAACTAAGAGTTTACTAACAACTGAAATATCAAACTCCAAAGCTAAAACTAAATCTAACTATGTCTGAAATAAAGCCTCTAACTGACTAGAGATGCTGGGACATGCCCCAGCTAAATCTAGCAAAAACTGAAACTAAAGATTGAAAGTAGAAATATAATCATGCCAATCGTCCTCGAAGAATGAGGACTCACTATTGATGTTGTTGAAGTGGAGATCAAGAACTGATCTATGCGTGATCTGTATGTTGAGGACCTGAACCTACATCACGAGAAGATGTAGCGCAGAGTATGTGCCAGTAGTTGAAGGGTACTGAGCATGTATGATAGAATAAAGTTGAACAATATACATAATTGAACAAAGCATATAACTGAGCAATGATATAAGATGAACATGAAACTATACTGAAAATACGGAACATGAACTAACTGAATACAATGACCAAGTCTATAACATGCTGAAACTGAATACTGAACTGTAACTGATAACCTGGTCAATGCAATAGAATCTGACTGTGGGGGCTACTAATAACTGACATAAAACCACGTGAGCTAAACGTGGAGTCCGATGTATACGCCTCATCGAGAGGACCCAATATACATTGCTAGAGGTATAGAGGCATTACTGGCGTGATCACTAAACTGATGCTCATAGAGGGGACTCATATCCTATGGGGCACGTAGTTCTGGGACTTAAGGGTAACTGACCCTAGTCCAACTCGGTATTAAGCCTAATCCCAATAGAATGTAAAAAATACAAAATAAATGAAATAACTAGATTGCTCAAGATTCTGACATGCTAACTGAAAATGCAACATTAAGTACTAATAATGAAACATTTGTAAACTGATGCATGTATATTTGAATAAACTAGCCTAGCAAGTGTAATTCATAAACTAAACGATTCTACACAACTAGGGTTCTAAATTTCATGCAAGGCTTTAACAACATGGTTACAAAAATGTAATACTCTGATTAGGATTATCTAACAACTAAATCACAGCAATAATCTAACGTTCTAGAAACCCTAGGTCTGAACATAATTAAGGGAATCAAAGAATTTGACTGAAATCTAGGAACCTAATAGGTGAAAGGAACCAACTAGTGAAATTCCACATACCTGGTGACGAAATTCACGGAGAAATCTTTTGATTTTGGGGTTGGAATTGAAGAAAACCTTGTTGCGTTCTTAAACTAGGGTTGCTCGACTTTTTCCTCTTGTTTTGCTTTAAAATCGATGAATTTTTGGTGAATGATTGATTAGGTTAGGTTCTAATTTAGTTTCTAGGCTAAAACTGATCAAAACCACGTAGTTTAGGGTCTAACGCATAGGGAAAAGACCAAACGACCCCTGACTTAAAAGCTGTGGGGGCCAACCGACGGACTAATGATCGATGGTCCGTGGATTGACCGACGGTCTGTCTTGGTCAACCATCGTTTGGTTTCAGAGACTAGGTTCTGGGGGTCTCGTTCTATGGACCAGGACCATAACCTGTGGTCTGATCTATGGTCCATGGGTCCGGCCGTGGGTCGACCCTTAGACAATTTTTCTGGACTAATCTGGGAAGGGCTGCAAGTGGCCATCCACGGACCCCACCTACTGTCCGTCGGTGGTGCCCATCGGTGGCACCTGCAACTTCTGATTTCTGCAATCTAGTCTGTCTAGGACATGGGGTGTTACAACTTTGAGTTATCTAAATTTGTCCACATATCGGTGCTCAGTACTACTCCAAAATATAACTAGCTCATATATTTAAAAACATAACTCTTTATGTGGTTTGAGATTATTACTCAAAAATCTTTTTCTTAAAAGAGATGGTATTCAAAATTGCTCAAAAACTCTTTTGGAAATCAGTGTTTCCTCTCATCTTTAATGTGAAAACATTTTCTCTTGGGAATACTTAGCTCCTATATATCATTTTAAAGAAAATGAACTCATCTCTACTATTTCTCAAACTCAAGTGCTCAAGTCTTAAAACAAGTTTAAAAGAATTGTAAAAGACTTATTAAAATTACTCGTAAGAACTCTCAAGACTTGACTCTGAGCTCTACCTTGAATTTGAATTATGGATTCAAGGGTTATGATCTCATGTTATGGATGATCTCTCAATGCTTATATGTACCTTAGAGTGTAGAAATCAATTAGAAAACATAGGTACGATTCGAGGGAACTCATACGGAAAGAAGGACTAAAAAATAAGGGACATGGTGACCTTAGGACACTGAGTGACGTGGGGCACCAGACCCTGAACTATAGAAGGGAAGTTGGGGCGCACTGAGTGGAGCGACGCCCAGGAGCTAAACTACAGGCCAAATCTTGTGGCGCACTACTAGCGCGGCGCGCCAACCTCTACCCAGATTTCTCGACAAATTTTCTTACTTGTTTTCTAACTCCAATTCGCCTAGAATCGAATAGTTTCTTTCCCAATCACTTAGATTCGAATACCCAACCAAAGTACACGATAACCTACTCAAAACAACTCTCAAATCACCAACTTTCAACTCAAGATCAACTCATCAAAACCCCAACAATCAAAATTATGATAGGAATTTCAAGAAAACTTATCAAGAACTCAAATTCTTCAATTTTAAGAACGAAATTACACTGAAAATAACATGATTGGCATGTGGGTGAACGAACCCAGCACTATGAGAACTCACATACCTCTTAGGGATCAAATCCTTGGCGAAACAATCATCGATTTGCAAGAAAACTTTAAGAACGCCTTAACTTTTTTCTCATTTTCTCCTCTTCTTGAATTTCTCTCAAAACCCTAGCGTAAATTAGGATTTGTAAAACTGAACCAAATCAGTTTAGACCCTGAAATATTACCAAAATTTATTTTAAGCTGACGGGGTAAGGAAAAGACAAAAACACCCTTCTGAAATCCGGGTAACTTTTTTTTATCTTGGACATACATATTTTTAAATGATCATATCTCCCTCATTCAAACTTGAAAATTAGCAAACTCGGTGGCATTGGAAAGAGAATTCCAAGACCTTTCATTTGATATCTTATTGGCCACCTAAATCATCATGTACTGAGAGTTATGGTCGTTTGATGTTGATCCAAAACTCACAACTTAATCTTAACTTGCAAAATTTCAGATTTTGCTCTTTCCAAATTAGTTCTTTCTATTTTTAGATATTCCTAAGGCGGGATGTTACAATATCTCTCCCTTGGAAACATTCTTCCTCGAATGAGATCACTTTAAAGTAGAACTAAGGCGTAACATCTAACATTCAGCTCAAACACCCAACATGCAATTCAACATAACATAGCACATCAATTATAAGAGTGTTTTTTCCGAAACATTACCTTGGTCTGAAATTTCTCCGGACTCAAAGAGATGTGGGTATATTTTCTTCATGTCCTCCTCAGCCTCCCAAGTAGCCTCCTTAATGAATTGATTTCTCCATAATACCTTGACTGACGCTACCTCCTTGGTTCTCAACTTGCGAACCTGACGATCTAGAAACTGAACAGGAATCTCCTCGTAAGATAGGCTGTCCTTAATACCAATATTTTCAGTCGGTATAATAAGTGAAGGATCTCCCATAGACTTATTCAACATAGAAATTTGAAACACCGAATGGATTGCTGCCAACTCTGACGGTAGCTCCAATTCGTAGGCTACATTGCCAATCCTCTTGGATATCCTGTAAGGACCAATATATCGGGGGCTAAGTTTCGCCTTCTTACCAAATCTCATAACTCCCTTCATAGGTGACACCTTCAAGTAAACTCTAAGTCTCTTCTCCTAATATCAGTGTAGGACTTCTGACGGCTCTGCGCTGTTTTCAATCTTTCTTGAATGATCTTCACTTTCTCTATGACTTGATGAGCCAAGTCTGGTCCTATCAACCCAGCTTCACCAACCTCAAACCAACCAATAAGAGATCTGCATATTATCCCATAAAGAGCTTCATAAGGAGCCATATGGATGCTAGAGTGATAACTATTGTTGTAAGTGAACTCTATGAGAGGTAAGTGATCATCCCAATTACCTTTGAAATCGATCACACAATCCCTCAACATATCTTCTAAATTATGAACGGTGCGCTCTACTTTACCATCAGTCTGAGGATGGAAAGCAGTACTCAAATTCACCTTCGAACCCAATCCTTTTTTGATGAAGGACTCAAAGATTTTGAGTTTTATTTTTATTCTAAAAATAAAAAGAGTAGTTAGATTTTGAATGAATTAGAGTGGGTCGGTGGTTTTTAATGAACTGTTTTGAATTTAAAACAAAAAAATTAATAAATTTAAGAAAAGAAAAAAATGAAACGTGAGAAAAACAAAAAAAATGCAAATAAAAACTCACCTCGTAGGGGATCGACCTCAAGACATTGCACTTAAGTATGCGGAGCCTATGCCACCTAAGCTAGGAGCACTCATTTATAAGAGGTTTCCTTTTAATTGTTTTATCTTTTAGTTTATGTTTTTTATTTTTTTATATAGGTATATTCTGTAAAAAATTTCGACAAATCCGTGTCACGTGACACACCTTAGATGTACTTAAATTTGTCCCAATCAACGAAAATAGTACAATCGAATTTATATGAGATTAAAAACACACATTTAGTTTAACTTATAAGATTTGATTATTAGCGATTGAATATTGTTATTTTAATAGATAAAAAGATACTTTTAATGTTAAAGCAGAAAAATATAAAGTTGGAGGAAGCTTTTAAGCTTTGTGGATATAGATGAGAGCTGGATTTGGTGTTGCTAGCTTCAGCTCCGACAACGATTTAGTGAGGATCAATTTAATATAATGAAGACTTAGGAAATAATAAAAGTTTGGAGCACAAGAAAATATATTTTTTGATCTCAAGTATTGCTTGGAATTAGGTTTCCCTTCCAAATGTAGAAAATAAATTATTTATAGATAATAAAGGTAGGGTACCAATCAATGAAAAAGCTTCACTCAAGTCCTAAAATACTACACCCAATGAATGTTGATCATGGGGCAATGTTATTAGCGGTGTCAACTAATATTTTCCAGTCGTGCTCAGGCTATCTGTACAACAATATCCACATATTTATCTTCTTCTTTTTTTATCCTTTTGGCCACAACAATGAGAATTCTTTGTAGGCTGAATCTCATTGCTTCCCCGAATTCATTTATTATTTGGACACCATTCAATTCTCTACTCACGCTTCCACACACTTTAATTATTATTTTCAAAATAGATAGTCCCTTTATTTTTCGGGTATGGCGCCAGATGTGGCTGAGAAGCGAGATATTTTCCATAGGTCTTGACGATGAATATATTTCTGAGAAAAAAAGTGTTGGACCCATCATCTTAAATGCTACTCTATACATAACTCGATCACTAATAAAATAAAAGCGTGTCATCCAAGGCAGTAATTTCTTCCTTATCTGGATTTTAATAATTTGAGATTCTTATGTTCATTTCAACAATTCTCGACTTGAGAATTTATTTTGATGCTTCTGAATTTCAGTTTTAGAGTTCCATATTTTCTTTTCCCGAGATCCCCTCCTATTTCTCTTATGTAAACTTTCAGCTCATGTTCTGTGATCATGACCTAAAATGTCTTTGTCTTCTTTTGATCATGTCAAGTCTTCTTTCCTAGAGAGCGGTTTGAGGAAAAGGGTAAAAAGAAGAG